>MJUU01028642.1:29782-46054 GCA_002080025.1 Modiolus philippinarum
TTTTTTTTCATGGTAGATATTACCTCGCAACAAGGACGTATAATATTGTAAGTCCTCAGTGCTCGCAAGGATATTGCATCTCTCAAGCATTAGATCTGACAGTATTTTTGATGCTCTGTCGAGATTATTTTCTTGTATCTTGTGTTAATATTATTTTTTCTTGAAATACAACTTGGAAAAATATAACTAAGAACTGGGACTAATATGATATATTAGTCCAAGCCAGCTAAGAATAAGTTCGATTTCTAGAACATCCGGATTACTTTATATGCCATTCCGTAACGATTTTGTGTTTAGTGTGATGGGTATATTTGATGACCACTAAGACAGTTGTTTATATGTCTATTTTCTAACATTATAGTTGGTCAAATAAAAGTAAAAATTTCAATTCTTTCTTTTTTACACAAAAACTTAAAATAATTTACAATATTCCGCTTTAATTATTGTGATTTATATACCAGATCACTTGTAGACTCTGTTGGTCCCCATTTTGAATCGTCGACTCTTTCTACCCAATACCTGATTTTTGTAAACACGCTATTATCTAGAAGAATAACTGTTGTTTTTAAGTTTATAAAACAAAGAAAATAACATATTATTCATATATAACCTTTATTTCATTAATAATATCATTTTTTCATTAGTAGACTCTAGTTGACTCTAATCGACTTTAGTCGACTCTGTTTAGTATCACCGCAGATGAATAACTAAGTCAATCATAAAATGTGATCATAGAAATATTTGGGATCTTTATCTCACCTTTAGATCACAGTCAGAGAGGGACGAATAATCTGGCTAAAACCCTAATATGATATCATCTTCTTTCATTTACTGCCCACATTCATCCTGTTGATTATACTGACAATTGTGTGCATGTTAAAACAGGATAAAACATATGTACAATATCTACATGGTGGTCATTTTACATGTACATGTAGATTTGAATAGCTCAAGTGATTTAGAAGGAATCCGGGTCCGTTCGCCCTATTATATATATTTACCTGTTCGCCCTGGGTCCGTTCGTCCAAATACCTTTTCGCCCGATATATTTTGAAATAATCATGTCTTAACAAAATTGTTGAGAATAAACATGTTATAAAGCAGAAATAGTAATTTACTTGCACAATTGATCAAAAAACAAGAAGAGTATTGGAAGTAAAACAATCTGACGATATGGTGAATGTAGAAATCATATATAAAAAAACAGAGACTTTACGTATAAATTATCCAGAACCCAGAAAAACATTATCAAATGTTACTTAAAATGGAAATTTGTTGGCATTATATCTCAACTGGCCCTGGGACTAATATACAGTACAGCCAGAGACTTACCATGATAAATCACTGTGATAGACATACATGTACCACTCTAAATTTTCAAATGACTTATATCTTTTTTCCTGATTGAGCTATCCACATAATTTCTTTTGCATGTGAAGTGGTAGACTGCATCACTCAAAATGCAAAAGAAATCGTGTATATCGATCAAACAGGAAAAAAGATATACACATTTCACTAAGCAGAGTGATATGTCTATCACAGTGATTTAACACGGAAATTCTCTGGCTGTACTGTAACATTACTCCCAGACTGGCCTAAACATTATTCAATCATACAACACTGTTCGCCGATAATACTGCTTACTAGGGGCGATTAGTGTGATTTGAAAGTAAAAATGTAACTTTTCCTTGGGTATCTTCTTTATGTTTTTGTTAATTTTTCCAATGTCTTTTCGGTTTTGTTTTATTTTTTCTTAATATATTTGTATAAACACTCAAGATCAAAGGAGTGAAGTTGTGAAATAAGTCTCCCTTTTTGTCTACCAGTTCCTTCTTGCATTGATTGTACATGTACATATCCAAGCTGATTATTTATCAAAGACAATTAATGGCCAATCGGTAAAATTAAAAGACTAAATAATTATACCTTAGAAACATTTAATTACATTGAAAAGTAATTTAGACTATTGATTAATAAATAAAAACAAATCAAATTAAGGACTTTAATCAACTTTTAATCCTTTGTGACTAAATAATTAACATATTTCGAAGTTTGAGATTGACTTTATAACTGAAATATAATTAAAATGTATACCATAAGTTGTAGTTCTAGGATTAAGCTTAATTTACACCTTTTATGAAAAAATAGGGCGAACGACATCTAGGGGTGAATGGACCCAGGGTGAACGAACCCAGGGCGAACAGACCCGATACCATTTAGAAGCATTAAAAATTACTAGTTTTGTGGCAAATTTATACGAAAAGTAAAACAACTTCCACCCCTGAATTGTTTTGACTCAGATACGCCATATTGGATTGGTAATAAGAGGCTGGGCTAATGTTTTTGTCGGATATTTAGTATTTTATGAAGTGTTTATTCCAAATTGCTCTCAAGTGCAGACATGAGCTGGGGAATAGAGCTTGCCTTTGGGTAAGTTNAGGGGTCAAAGGGGCCAAAATTGCAATTTTTCTAAATATGTCAAATCTTTATTTTTCATCGGATTTCCATGGGATTTTTTTCTTTGGATATCTCTCGATCTAAGCTTTCAGAGGTATGTCAATGGATTTTGCACGGCATATACCGTTTCGGAGCTACAAGGGGCCAAAGGGGCAAAAATTGCAATTTTTCTAAATATGTCAAATCTTTATTTTTCATCGGATTTTGTTGGGATTTTTTTTCTTTGGATTCCTCTTGATCTAAGCTTTCAGTAGTATGCCAAGGGTTTGGCGTAGCTTTTACCTTTTCCGAGCTACAAAGGGTCAAAGGGGCCAAAATTGCAATTTTTCTAAATATGTCAAATCTTTATTTTTCATCTGATTTCGATGGAATATTTTTTTTTTTATTTCTATGGATGTATTTAGTAAAGTGTTAGTTGATAGTAACATATTTTGCATAGCTCTTACAGTTTTTTTTATCAATAAATGATCAAAAGGGTTGATTTTTTCCGTAGTTTGTTTCCAGCTAATAACTGTGTCAAGCATCTTTTTGTGTCAATCAATGTGTCAAGCTCTTTACTGTGTCCACATTCACTTTGAACTACTTTTGTTGAAATTTCAGTGATCGACATGCTGCGGTCGTATCATGCTGCGCTCGGCGTAGCCCTTTATCTCTTCTGAAATGGCTGAAGCAAATTCAATCAAACTTTTCAGGAATGATGTACTGGAGGTCCTTTACAAAGATTACTCATTCAGTTCTGATCAGATGAAAAACATGGCTGCCAGCACCGAACATAGTTTAACATTTGACTTTATGGGAAAAAATCACATTTTCATCATCTTCTCTGAAACTGTTGAAGCAAATTGTATTAGAATGATGAATAGAAGGTCCTTTGCAAACTTTACTCTTTTCAATAGGACAAAAAACACTGGTGCTAATAGAGAACATAGCTACACATTAGACCTCCATTGGTAAAAAACATCATTTTTGGTCATGCATGGCAGAGAAGTATTTTGTCAGGTGAGCGATACAGGCTTAGTCTCTGAGACTCTAGTTTCTCTAATGCGCGATTGAATTGCACAGCACAACAGTATTTTACGAAAGGATACCTTAATACAGGAAATATGGTATTGGGAAAATTAAAGCTTTTGTGACACAAAAATTAGAAAGTGTAATAAACACACCCTTGCATTTTAGTAAGGATGCTCACTCCTCAGGGATGCAAATTACCAGGGCCCAGTAGCCCAAGGCCCCTAAAATTTGACCTGGGCTACTGAAATTTTAAAACCAGTACCCCAGGTTGCTTCTGAAATGTCCGTGTGCTTTTAACAGAGTTTCAATTAAGCTCTACAGTACTGTACATTAATTTTTAGAAAAATACTGCATTAAGTGCCATTGTGAGAAGTGTGTGTCATGAAGTGTAATTTATAGTTTCAAAGCATAGACTTGGTATGTGTATACAATAGTAAGCAAGCTGATATTAATCCCCCTGTTCTAAGGGGGAAACAATTCACCGCATGTACCGTAATCACGGTATTTTGGATGACGGTTCGGTTGACAATATTGGAAAGCTGCTTATGATATGAACGATACAGCTCTTATATAGGCTTATTGGTCACCATATTTCCAGATATTTGAAATACACATTTCGAATTATACAGAGCAAATTTAGAAAAAGTAAATCGGTAGAAAAAAATATGAAAATCTCGAGGTTTATTAGGCATAAAATTCTGTCCCATTACTATACAATGAAATTTATTGTTGAAATACAATTTTGCCAACCAAAATAATTATTTTGTGACGTCACTGACTGGATTCGCGAACAAGCCTATTACATGTGGACTGAAAAAAGTATTTTCGGCCTTCTTTTGATGGCATTTTTTCTATTGCAAAATAAAAAATACCTTACATTTGTAGAATGAATTATTCAATTTATTCTGATTATTTGGAACTCCTGTGCTTTTGCGATGTCAAACAACCTCGATTTTGTAATGGCAGCGTATTTGTAAAGGCAAAATAATAGTAAAATGTATCGTGGTATGTATCAAATGCAAGTAACGTATCGTTTTCCAAAAAGGTGTATCGTTTCACCCCTACCCTGTTCCCCTTAACATCTGAAAAGATATATTTTTACCATGTGAATCCATATCCTATATGTGACAGTTACATACAAACATGTATGGACATTTACCAGTAAATTTTTTTTTAATAAAAATGTCTGTTTAATGTGTGAAACATTGCCTTGTACCTGTAATCACATGAATATTACATGTTATAAATCTCCCATTGAGTGTATATATATATACAATGAATTGTGTTTGATTCCTGATTTATTTACAAAGATAATATTGTTTAAATTATCATGTGCCGATTAATGACCTTCCTGATACACTATTGCTTACATTTTATCCAGGTGTTTTCTTCCCAATTAAAAATGAGATTATTGTGTATAAGAAATCTGTCAAAATTTATTATACCCCCCGCAAACAAAGTTTGGGGGGGTATATAGGAATCACCCTGTCTGTCCGTCTGTCCGTCCGTCTGTCCACACTTCTCGTAAGCGCAACTCCTCTTAAACCACTTGAAGGATTTTGATGAAACTTTACACAAAGGAAGAACACTATATGGAGATGTGCATGAAGGAATATAATTATTGTCTGAAACCAGGAAGGAGAGATAATCCGACTTTGACTTTTCGTTGATTCCCCATGTATGGGTTACCTCATACGCACAACTCCTCTTAGTCCACTTGAAGGATTTTGATGAAACTTTAGACAAAGGAAGAACACTATATGTAGATGTGTAAAATGTCAAATAGGCTGAAAAAAAGGTGAATTTTATATTTGTCTGATTTAGACAGTGTTTTCATTGGAACCCTTTGGAAAAGTTTTTTCTTGAAGATTATATCATTGTGTCCATACTTGTATTGTGTCCATACTTGTACTGTTTCCATACTTGTACTGTGTCCACACCTGTATTGTGTCCACACCAACTTAATTTTGCACTTACCATATCGATTCAGGATTCAATTAGCGGGGGGTATCTTTGGCTGCCATTCGGCGACAGTTCTTGTTTTATATTGAAATTTTGTTTACATTTTATTTGACTTGTTTACATTTCTTTTTGTAACTATAGTTCTTGAATAATCTACTACCATACATAAAACTACTGGGTTTTATGCCAACATGGAACAGCTCTGGGATAAAGATCTTCTGGAACAGGAAATCAAGAAACCCTTTGGCAATTATATATGCGTTTCCTCTAAGTTACTTTTAAAAATGGAAAATAGAACATTATGCACATGATTGTGCTTTCTGTAATGCCAAGTCAGCCATTGAACAATTTTATTTTTAAAAATAATAGGGCAATCAGGATTTTGGGTTACCCATCCTTATAATTATATAAGTACACGTAAGCTGTTATAAAAAACAAATAGCCAATATTTATTTTAGGGTTATGAATGAAAGGAATAAAATCACTATAAATATTTGAAATTTCTATCTATTAACCATGCTTAAAAAGTTGTTAATTGGCATCAGTTATGAACTTTAATTATCATGACCACTAACAAGTAGGAGCAAATAATAGCAACCCATACATGATATCTTGACAGTGACTCCATAATTTTGATTATCACCACACATCACAAAAATTATCAAAGAAAATACCACAAATACTGATGAAATAGTTCAGTTAATGTAATAGTGGTTATTGAGATGTTTTGAAATCTGTCTTCTATATCCAGTGCTGTAAAGTTTTTATGAAGGAAATGTGCCTGATTTACATGTAGCAAAAAAAATCAAAGATCAAAGACGGAAAATGCCCAAAATTTGCCCTGAAATTGGATGAGGCTATAGATGTACTGATCAATTTTCACCATATCCAACATTTCTTAACTCCCTACTATTTCATCACATTAATATCAGAAATTTCTTGCTGCAATACTAGTAGCTTTAACAGGGTATAACAAATTGGTTAAGTATCTTCTGCTTTTTGAGTAGTTAGTTTTCTTTGCTATCTTATTTAGGGAACAACCAGGGGGTGATGTTTTTTTTTCTGAAAGAATTTATTTTTTTCATGTGTATCAACAAAATAGTTTTTTTCAAAAATTAGCATTATTTTTTGGGGGCAGAAAGCTTCCTTCAGACCATTTTTTTCATCATTTTGGCAGTCAAAATATTTTTTTTCACATAAAATCAGCTCCAAAATATTTTTTTAGAAAAAAAAACATAGCCCCCCCCCCCCTCAAGTTAAATGGTCGGCCCTTAGACACTATTTCTGTTGTTACATAATGTTAACCTTAGTGGCAGATTATATAATTTGTACAGTATATAAAATATGTTAAATGAGAAATACAATTTTTAAATTTTTTATTGTTTTGTATTGTACAACTTGTCAGGAAATGTGCAAGGTTGTAGATTTTGTACCATGATACTGAATGTATAGGAAATGAATCATAAGTTTTCTCTCAGTTTCTCAAGAAAACCAGATTTTTTACTGAAATAAAATGAATCAAATACATTATCATTGAAATCAGACATGTATGTGAAAGATATCCCATCAACCACACCTGTGAGGTAATTGTTACAGTAGAATTTTGGAATTAAGGCAAGATTTGCTATTATTTAAGATTAGATTTTCTACAGTATATTTTATATAAATGCATATGTTACATTCAGCTTGTCCGTGAGCTTGTCTAACAAAAATATAAAAATTTTACTTTTAGACAATGAATTTCTGTAACTTTTTATGGCCATTCTAACAAAGTTGCTGTCATCCACATGATCCATTGTATTAATTACAATGTATAAGCTAATAAATGCACAAACTTGTTTTTCAAAATCTCAATATCATATTTCTCATCTCAGATCACCTATGATAGAGTGTTTTGATGTAAAATATAATGTGCTACCAGCAAATTTGAGAACCCTTGATATTTGACAAAAATCCTAGATATCATAGAAGTATCTTTATAAATTGACATTTCATTGACCAGTTTACAATGTAACTCCCATAGGCTAGTGTTTGAATGATATGTCAATTAAAGTGGTGTTATTTTAAGATTAATGTTAAAATTGAAACCACATACTACATTTACATGTATAGCAGAGATTTTATTTATAAAATGCCCGTTCCAAGTTGGGAATATGATGGCTTGTCAAATACGTTCTGTGTTGGGTACTTTCATGCGTTTTATGGATTTTCCTTACTGGTCTTTCCCTGTGATTGATTCAGACTTATTCATGTCTAGATATTTAATTATAATAGTTTTTAAGGAGTCTGTAGAGCTCACCAATAACTCTTGATTTATGCTCATTATTGAAGACTTTGCAGTGATCTGCACATTTTATGTCTGCATAGTGGGCAAAAAATTGTGTATCTAATTTTTATACAACCGCAAAAAAATTTTTGAGGTCGTATATTGGTATGATACTGGTGGCGTCGTCGGCGTCTGTAGACTCTTTGTTTCCTTGCGATAACTTCAGTTCTAGTTGATCAATCCTTATGAAATTTTAACATAATGTTCCTTGTCACAAAAGGAAGGTTGGGATTGGTTTTTGGGTATTGTGGCCCCGACTGTTTTTTTTAAAAAAGGGTCAAATTAGGTGTTTTCATATATTGGGCTGTAGAATATGTATTATTTATAAGATTTCGATGGGGTTTCTTTNTTTTGTTTCTAGTTAATAACTGTGTCTAGCTTCTTTTTGTGTCCATCTAATTATTGTGTCAAGCTCTTTACTGTGTCCACATTCACTTTAAACTACTTTTGTTGAAATTTCAGTGGTCGACATGCTGCGGTCGTATCATGCTGCGCTTGGCGTAGCCCTTTATTTGGGTATTGTGGCCCGACTGCTTTTTTTAAAAAAGGGCCAAATTAGGTGTTTTCATATATTGGGCTGTAGAATATGTATTATTTATAAGATTTCGATGGGGTTTCTTTCAGTGTGATCCTAAGGAAATTTCTAATCGAATGAATGTCAACGGATTTCATGTCACATGTACCGTTAATGAGATAAATGAGTCCCAAAAGGGGGAAATCTCAAAAATCTATTTTTTAGCTCACCTGGCTAATGCCAGGGTGAGCTTTTGCCATCACTTTTCGTCCGTCNAACTACTGAGCCAATTGAAACCAAACTTGGCCACAACAGTCCTTAGATGGTCCCCTGCAAAAAAGTTGTTTTTCAGATCCGCACTATATCCAAGATGGTCGCCAGCGGGTATCATAGTTTTAACATTGGACCAAATGGGAAAACACTTTCAAAGATCTTCTCCTCTGAAACTGCTGAGCCAATTCAAACCAAACTTGGCCACAACAGTCCTTAGATGGTCCCCTGCAAAAAAGTTGTTTTTCAGATCTGGGCTATATCCAAGATGGCCGCCAGCAGGGATCATAGTTTTAACATTGGACCCTATGGGAAAACACTTTCAAAGATCTTCTCCTCTGAAACTACTGAGCCAATTGAAACCAAACTTGGCCACAATAGTCCTTCGATGGTCCCCTGCAAAAAAGTTGTTTTTCAGATCCGGGCTACATCCAAGATGGCCGCCAGCGGGTATCATAGGTTTAACATTGGACCCTATGGGAAAACACATTCAAAGATCTTCTACTCTGAAACAACTGAGCCAATTGAAACAAAAATTGGCCACAATAGTCCTTAGATGGTCCCATGCAAAAAAACTGTTTTTCAGATCCGCAAGATATCCAAGATGGCCGCCAGCGGGATAGTTTTAACATTGGACCCTATGGGAAAACACATTCAAAGATCTTCTCCTCTGAAACTACTTGGCGTATTGAAACCAAACTAGGGCACAATAGTCCTTAGATGGTCCCCTGCAAAAAGTTGTTTTTTAGATCTGTGCTATATCTAAGATGGCTGCCAGCAGGGATCATAGTTTTAACATTGGACCCTATGGGAAAACACTTCTGAAACTTTTCAGCCAATTGGAACCAAACTTGGCCACAATAGTTTTAGGTTGCAGCCCTGCAAGAGTTATTTTCAGGTCTTTGCTTAATGCAAGATGTCTTCCAGAGGGGAACAATTATTGGGAAAACATTAAATATCTTTTCCTGAAATTTCATAGCCAATAGTGAAAACATACTTGGCCACAACAGGCCATAGTTGTCCCCCTTTGAAAAATTTGGCTGGCTTGTCTGCATGGCATTCAAGATGGCCCCAGTGGGGAACATAGTTTAACCTTGAGACCTATGGGAAGCCTATTGGAAAATAAAGCATTTAAAGATGTTCTCCTCTGAAAATATTTAGTCAATTGGAACCAAAATTAGACTCACTGGTCCCCTTCAAGAAAGGTGACAGTTGAACTGCACCCCATCCAAAATAGCTGCCAGTCTGGAATATAGTTTAACTTAAGATAATATAACATCAATGTCTATTAACAAATTTGAAAATAATGCCCTTAAAACATTGGTATTATTTTAGCTGCATAAATCAGCCGTGGCCCATGTGAGCGATACAGGCTCTTGAGAGCCTCTTGTTTCATTTTTTGTCTGATTTTGATGCAGTTTTTTTCATTAGATTCCTTATGAAAAATTAAGACAGCACTGAACTATTATATTTTTGGTAACTTGTTTCCTTTCCCTGCTAAGAGGGTTCGAACGGGGCCAAAATTGCAAATTTGTGGATTACCTGAAATTTTTATTTTTCATCGGATTTCGATGGGATTTTTTTTCTTTAATATCCTCTTGATATAAGCTTTCAGTAGTATGCCAACGGATTTTGTGTAGCTCTTACCATTTCCGAGCTACAAGGGATCAAAGGGGCCTAAATTGCAAATTTTCTAAATATGTGAAATCTTTTTTTTTCATCAGATTTCAATAGGATTTTTTTCATCGGATTCCTCTTGATGTAAGCTGTCAGTAGTATGCCAGCAGATTTTGTGTAGCTCTTACCTTTTTCGAGCTACAAGGGGTCAAAGGGGCCAAAATTGTAATTTTTCGAAATATTTGAAATCCTTAGTATTCATCAGATTTCAATCAGATTTTTTTCTTTTGATTCTTCTTGATATAAGCTTTCAGTGGTAAGTCAACAAATTTGGCATAGTTTTTCCTGTTTCCGAGCTAAAGAAGCCAAAGGGGCCAAAATCGCAACTGATTTAAGCTCTTTATTGTGTCCATTTAATAACTGTATCAAGCTCTTTACTGTGTCCTTATTCATTTTGAATTACACTTGTTCAAATTTCAGTATTTGGCATGCTGCGGTCGTATCATGCTGCGCTCGGCATAGCCCTTTATTCCTTCATTGTGTCTACTGCCTGCTTTTCTTCCTAACCAATATAAATGCTGTATCAAGAAAGTGGGTTTTCAAAAGGGTTTGCAGACAAATCAAAAAGTTTTGATAACTTGCCAGACATTCAGTCTGGCAACTTAAAAAAAAATTACTAGACCAAAACAAAAAATGCCAGACCTCATCTTTGTCAATTGAGATAGAGGTAAATTTTTTGCCTGACATTCAGTCTGGTATGCCCGAAAATACTGCCAGACCAACTTTAATTTTTACCACACGTCTTGCGGTCTGGAAGTTTTCGATATGCCTGGGTTTGGGTGAGAAGCAGGATTTTACTTATTTAGTGAGCGGGAAGTGGGATCTGAACAAAAAAGTATATGTGAAATGAGAACAGATGTCCCAAAGCAGGGAAATGGTGAAAATAATTCACATCCACGGGAAAAGCGAGGTTGTTTACTAGTCTTTGTAAAATATTTTCCTGCCGAGGAAAAGGAAAAGTTCAGAAAAATTTGTGGGATTTCGGGAATAGTAATTATAAATGTCTTTGCTATTAAACCAAAAACGACAGAAACTGAAAATCTCCTCAATTAAGGGCAAAATGGTCTTAGTTTGACTTCTTGTGTCCTTAAACGTGACAAGAAGCTTAAATACAGGTAAAATGGAAATTGTCTGTTTATAGAAAAGTATATTCCAGATTCAATTGTAGAAAAATATTTTCCATTACTATCATTTTTGTGTAAAATGGTAGTTGCCTTAATCTGTACATGTAACCTAAAAATGTACTATTTACAAATTTGTCCTCAAGGGAGAATTACCAGACACAAAATTGTATATTTCATTCATAAAACTGTCAATCAGATGTAATCGTTTAATGTAGGAATGCACACCTAGAGTGCATGTGAAGTTGTAAAATCTGACAGTGCAAGTTATTATTATGACTGGCTTAGTTTGAGGGGCACTCAAAGGGGATATCTTGATTTTATTCTTAAAATCATGTATTTTATGAAAAGGTATGGAGCAAATGAACATGAGATCGTAACACATATGTTAACCCCAACTGCAATAATTTTAATGAGCTGTATGGCCATTTGGAAATTAATTCCTCATCAGCAGCACTAAAACCCAAACAACAAAGAAATCCATAATTTCAAAAAAAATGTTTAAATGCTTAAAACCAAACGAAATCTGAATAATCAGTAATTTGTTTACATCAAATTATCATATGATTCAGTTTCTAATAGTTTAAAAGTAACCTGATTTTCACAAATAATTACCAAGTGAGCTTGAAGAAAAGGTGTGTGAGACATGCGCTTCAAACTTTAGCAGAGAAATGACATATAAACATCTGCATAATATATACAGAATTCTAATAAATTGAGACAAAAAATACCACATATCTTACTTACATGCATATGATCAAAAGGGAAAAAAATTGATATGTACAGTGTACAAAATTGTAAGGAGTTGGAAAACTTATCAAGTGCACCCCATGTTGAGCCTCATGCATTGACTGAGTTTGTCATAAAGGAGAAAACATTTCTTTCCATTAAGGAGTTTGCTGAACATTCCAGATGTTTTCCCTTGCCTACTAGCCAACTTTTTCAAGTACATATACATTTGTGAAAGAACATCAATGGATCCACGAAAGTAATGAAAATAACACAATAAGATTTCAAGTAGTGACATAAAATCAAGAACAACAACGAAGAATGTATTGCTATGAATTTTTGAACATCTAATTTATACAGTTGAATTTCGATGGCTCCAACACCCAAGGGACCAATGAAAACAGCTTGAGCCAGGGGGGTGATCGAAATATCGAGGGCGAACTATGAACAAAGGGACCACAAAAATTGTTTGAGGCATCCATGGTGTTCAAGTTATTGCAGTTCGAGCCATCGAAGTTCTACTGTATTTCAAATATTATATTGACTAGAAAGGAATTTGACAACAGACAAAGCCTTATATACGGTATATCCTTTTCCCACAACAAGATCGAATACACAACCTCACATTTATAAACAAGAATGTAAAACAGTTTAACAATGTATATCAGGTTTGCAATTTCAAAGTAGAACAGGGCAGTAATTTATTTGCCTTGTTAATAATTCATGTTTTAATACATGTACTTTATACAATGAATGGGTAGTGGCTAAATTTCATGCTTGCTTGTATACCATGAACCACCACTAACACAGCAAAAATTAAATACAGATGGAAAAATTTTCTTTATATTGTATACAGAATCCATCTTAATATTTTGTACATCCAGTTATCTTCTTAATTAGCATTTAAATAAGATAAGATACGTTTTATTTCCAATTAAGGAGCCCATACAGGCAGAATAATTACAAGAACATTAGATCATAAGGAAAATATATATATATATATATTATGATTTACATTGAGTTGTGATAATTTTTTAGCAAGAGAATGTTCAATTTCCTATTCTTGAAATGCCTTCCAAATTTTGACTTTATTGTATATCAGAGCTGTTTTCAGAATCACTACATTTATTATTTGTTAGAACTGTTTCATGTTAAAAAAAACATATATAGGAGAGATGAATTCTTCCTATTACATCAGATCAAATGAAGAAATAGTGTGTAATTTATACATAACTTTGTATAGGCAACACCTTTATATGTCAATACTAGAATTAAATATAAATTTATGAATTGGTTTTATAGCTTTTATTTGACCTGAGGTGTCGAGAACAAAAACACAATTTATTTGTCATAGTTTTATAGTGGAATTCATTACAGGTGTTTATTTTTAGAGTTATTTCCCCTTTACTCGCTATAAAATTTATGTTAATCGATTTGAAATTTGAATGATGTTACAAAGATTTACATTTTAATATTAAATTTAAAGGTATGGTACTCTTTAATACAGTTGTAAAGCTCAGATTGCATTTGATCCAATTGCAGGACTTACCGGTACATGTTATCCCAAAACAAGTATACGTAATTGAATGAAAAAAAAAACACTGATGTGTAACCCTCTGGAGATTTTCATACATAGGTATACCCAGCCAAATGAAATGGCATGGTTATATCAATTACAATGTATTTACACATGTGCTGTAGCAAGGTTTCTTCATCGATCTGAGAATTTGAAGTTGAATTTCTGAATTGGTCCATTTTGGGTTCAGTTGTAAAGAGTGGTTTAAATCTAGAGTTACCTTGAAACTTTGAAAATTTGCTAATTTTCAGTTCCAGTCAATTATGAATTAACTTCCAAGGTTGTTTCATGTACATTTTCTAGCTATAGATACTAGTATATACAACGTAGTATACAAAATTTCTACTGTTTTGCTTTAATGTTTTGAGTTTTAATTTCATATCCTCAAAAAAAAAATCTGAAACAACTAAAACTATAATCCACAAAAGATATGTATACATTTGTATATTCAGTCATAAATTAAAATAGCATATTATATTTTCTTGACAATGATTTTTCGGCTACCAAGATCCTGGGTAGTATTTCACAAAGCCATCACAATATTAATTTGCACATTATTTCATATCTTTTCTATGGGATAACTTGCACTTAAATTTAGCGACCAATTTATTTAACAGCATCCTGCATGCTGAGGTTTGCGATCTGTACAGATGTGTTCAGTTATTGCTAGTTCAGTTATTGAGTTTTTATGTCATTTTTTCTTTTATTTTTCAGGATCAGTATGATACAGTAGCTATTCATACACAGAAGGGGATTGATTTTTGTGAAAGATTTGCTCATTTTTTGAAAGAACGTAGCTCTGTTGAGTTGGAATATGCCAAAAATTTAAAGTAAGTATGATTAAAAAACAAAACGAAAATAAAAACAAAACCAAATTGAATACATGATGTATTGAATTGATACACATGTACAGTCAAACCACGTTAGTGACCACCTGTATTAAGCGACCTCCTGTCTTATGTGACTAAGTTTTCTTTATCCCAATATAGTGATTTCATGTTGATTTAACCTGTATTAAGTGACCACCTGTCTTATGTGGCCCTTTTTTCACAGTTACTTTGGGAGGTCACATAAGACAGGTTTAACTGTATAAACAAAATGAATATTTCTGTTATTACAAATTATGGTTCATAACTTATGGTGTAGACTTGCTTTAATTTAAGTCCCTATGGAATAATTTGTCACTTAAAACTTTTTTATCCCCGCAGCAACACGATGCTGGATATGTTGATGCTGGTTGTCTGTATATCCATCTTGTAGGCACTCTAGCAAGTTTATTTCTGGTTGCATTGGATTTTGATAATATTT
The DNA here is from genome assembly GCA_002080025.1 of Modiolus philippinarum. Classification (NCBI taxonomy): domain Eukaryota; kingdom Metazoa; phylum Mollusca; class Bivalvia; order Mytilida; family Modiolidae; genus Modiolus; species Modiolus philippinarum. The sequence continues at coordinate 44,734 of MJUU01028642.1, forward strand.
TCTGTAAAAAACATACAGTATACTATCAGCCCTTGTATACTAACAATCATAGTACACAGAGAAAGCAAATATTGTAACAATATTAACAAATGCTAATTGTTAATTTTAATGCCTAACTACTATTTTTGGTAAAAATTATACAATGAACAATTAGAGAATTGACCTGCCATGGCCAGTACATTCATATGAAAGTAACTATAATACTCTTATATTGTACCTTTTTGAAAGCTGATTATATTTCGAACCTTGCAATATCTAAATTTTTGTAAATTTTGTTGAAAACTAAGGAGTATCTCAATCATGCAAAGCTCTGTCTTTAGCTGATTTTGTCTTTAAATTTAGATTATATTAGGTATTTGTTCTCTATCAGTTTTTTAACATCGTTGACTTTTACGGTCTTCCAAACGTTTAGATTTTATCTGCACTGAAGAGACATAAGTTGTCGAAATGCGCATATGCAGAAAATAAAAACATTTAGTTATTTATATTAGAACCCATGAATTTTCTTGTGATAATTTACAATTCAGAGTCATTACATGATTTATAAGTTTTACATTTCCCCCATTTTGTTGTACATGTATTTGTATAATGATCGATTCAGAAATAATTAATGATAGGAGTAGTGTTGTTATATAACCATGGTCTAGGCCCTTATGAGTTTACCCCTGAACATGCAGATACACAACCTGTCATTTTCAGGAGATGCACGTTTAAAACAGCAATTTAAAAGGAAAGCAATACAAATTACATCTTTAAAAGTCTGTCACTCATCTACTGCCTAAAAACTTCAATTTTCCCCATTATAGTCACCCTTAATTCTTTGTATATGTAGTAATGGTTTTTATGCACTAGGGTTAGGAGACTTTAGGCATTAAGTTTGTTTGACCCTTGACCAGTATGTCCAGCTGTCAGAAAGTTTTCATCAAAGATTTCTTGGCTTGTGTATGCAGTAATGATTTGATATTTGGTCTGATGATTTGATATGATAAGTTGAACAGTGTCTCCGGTTTTCAAGTCTGTCACAGATCTACTTCCTGTTTGCCGATATCTATCTGGCAGTGTATCAATGTCCCATTTGCACATTTTCTTTTATTTATCAATTATTGCCATGCTTTATTATGGAATGCATTTTTAGACCAGTTCAGATAATACTTGACTTGTTCTACAACTTGGTCAGTTTAGACATTTTTTGCATGAAGAGAGATAGAATAATTTTTATGCCCCCGCCGCTAGGCGGTCGGGGGCATTAAGGTTTACCCTGATCCGTACGTCCGTACGTCCATCTTTTTGGTTTCCGGATGATAACTTGAGTATCCTGCAT
>MJUU01028642.1:73973-91507 GCA_002080025.1 Modiolus philippinarum
TTCTTTGGATTCCTCTTGATCTAAGCTTTCAGAGATATGCAATGAATTTGGCGTGGCTCTTACCGTTTCCGAGCTACAAGGGGTCAAAGGGGCCAAAATTGCAATTTTTCTAAATATGTCTTAACTTTATTTTTCATCAGATTTCGATGGAATTTTTTTCTTTGAATTTCTATGGATGTAAAGTTTTAGTTGATAGTACATATTTTGCATAGCTCTACGTTTTTTCATCAGTAAGTGATCAAAAGGGTTGAATTTTTCCTTTTTTTGTTCCTAGTTAATAACTGTGTCAAGCAGACTCAAGCAGACTCAAGCTTCTTTTTGTGTCCATCTAATTATTGTGTCAAGCTCTTTACTGTGTCCACAGTCACTTTAAACTACTTTTGTTGAAATTTCAGTGGTCGACATGCTGCGGTCGTATCATGCTGCGCTCGGCGTAGCCCTTTATCTATCATTGTTGAACTTAATATAAATATACATAAGGGCATGATATTCAAAAATAATTAAAAGAAACAGTATCCCGGAGCTAACCTCATGCTTTACTGATCACAAAATATAGCATTATGCAAAAAAGTAGCAAGACGAGGCAATATCTGTTAGACAAATATTCTTGTTTTTAAATATTAAAAGAAAATCCCTTGAATTGACTGCATTTTGTGATGGGATTTAACTAACTTTATTTTTGTGAATATATCCAAGAGCCTGACACAAGTTTTGTTATTTGTACAGAAATTCCATGTTAGCCTTGGCAGAATGTTTAATGTTTTTGCTTCTTGCAACCTATACCCAAAAGCTAAGCATTCTTTTATCCGTTCAGCGCACAAGTGAAATTCCTCTGTCTGTGTTTGAAATTTATATTATTTATAAGAATGTCATGACGATAGGAAATACCATTGTTTTGAATACAATTCTCTTTTATGTAAGATAGGATAATATTCTTTGGCTATTTAAGGGATTTCTGCCAGTGACAGCCTGGAATTGTCCTATAAAATTGTTATATTAAATAATGGTATTTGGCTTCCAATTGGCCTTTTCTGCATTATTTATGTTGTCATCACAATCATCCCTAATAAAAGATGTGTGTTATGGTTATCAAAAGGTGCAGATCTTCGTAACACTGCAATCAAATAAATTCTTTTAAAATATATTATGAGGAAATTTATACAAATTTCATGTGTTTGAATTTTTTTCTTTAGATCTGTAGAGCATAAACATAATTTTGCATTATAATATGGGATCAAGTCCTAATAATATATATTATTTTGATTTTACTGAAAAATCGTCAAACATCAAGTTAAACAGTCATTTTTCTTTCCAATTCATATTTACCAATATGGAGTTTCCACTATAAAGGGTTAATTCCCCAACATTCTGAAGGTCAGAGTAGCCCCTTTATTCAGTTGGCTTCTATTATCACCATTTGTATTTTATTTCTAGGTTTTAGATATTATATGTACCATTGTCTTAAAGATTTATTATATTTTAATAGGGCGATGAACCTAAAGAGGATTTTAGTGATCTACCACCAAGTCAAAGACGAAAACAGTTGTTAAAAAAGATAGACTCTATTAAGAAAGAGATTGCCAGAGAAACTGCTGAAAGGTAAATAAAGGAAATAACAACAGAGCTGCCAACCCTTACGATTTTTAGTTCGCCTGACCCAAACTTGGTGTCTATAGTCTGTCCATCCGTCCATTAGCTTTACACATTTTTATCATCTCCTCTAAAACTACTGGAGCAAATTCAGTCAAACCTTAAATTAATGATGTGTGGAAGGTCCTTTACAACAATTGCTCATTTTGTTTGGATTCCAACAAAAACATGGCTGCCTGTGCGAAACTTATATTTATTAGCTCACCTGACCCGAAGGGTCATGTGAGCTATTGCCATCACTTGGCGTCTGTCGTCCATATGTCGTAAACTTTTTCAAAAATCTTCTCCTCTGAAACCGCTGTACCAATTTTAACCAAACTTGGCCTGAATCATCACCAGGGTATCCTCTTTCAAAATTGTATCCGATGAGTCCGAGGACCAAACAACATGGCTGCCGTTACTAAAAATAGCACATAGGGGTAAATTGCTGTTTTTGGCAAATAACTCGAAAACCGTTACAGATATCAAAAATCTGACAGGGTAAATCTGATCAGCATGGCAAGATCTACCCCCCTGCAATTTTGAAGAAAATCTGATGACCAGTTTTGGAGTTATTGCCCTTTTTCTGGAAATTTTTTAAAATTTTGATATATTTTATTTTTGATCAAAGAAACTATAGCAGTTAGAGGTCAACTTTTAATTGCAAAAATGTTCAGCATATCAAGATCTACCCACCCTGAAATTTTGGAGAAAATCCAAAAACCCTTGTAGGAGTTATTGCCCTTTTTTCACAGAATTTTCAAAATTTTCATATTTTTCGTCTTTTATTTCCAAAACTATAGAAGATGAAGGTTAAGTGTAAATTGATAAAATGTTTGCCATGCTGTGGTGACTTCAAAAGTGGTGTTGAAAATTGATCGTTAACCGCCATTTTCAAAATGGCTGCCATAAAAAAGGCGGGAAAATTCAACATCGTTCAATTTCAATAAAATTTGGTTTCCAAATAGATATTGATGTTGCGACTTCTAAACCAGTGTTGAAAATTGTTTGTTGACCGCCATTTTCAAAATGGCCACCAAGAAAGGCGGGAAAAATCAACGTTGTCCAATTTCAGTGAAATTTGGTTTCCAAATAGATATTGATGTTGTGACTTCAGAACTGATGTTGAAAATTGTCAACATCAGTAGGTATTGATGTCTCAACTTCAAAACCGATGTTAAAAATTGTTCGTTGAATGCCATTTTCAAAATGGCCGCCAAAAAAGGCGGGAAAATTTAACATTGTCTGATTTCAATGAAATTTGGTTTCCAAATAGATATTGATGTTGCGACTTCAAAAACTGATGTTGAAAATTGTTCGTTGAACGCCATTTTTAGCTCACCTGGCCTAAAAGGCCATGTGAGCTTTTGCCATCACTATTATGCGTCTGTCGTCCGTCTGTCAACAATTTCAAAAATCTTCTCCTCTGAAACCACTGGGCCAAATGTAACCAAACTTGGCCTGTATCATTACCAGAGTATGGCTTCTCAAAATTGTGTTCGATTAGGTGGTAGGTCAAACAACATGGCCGCCGTTGCTAAAAATAGAACATGGGGGTAAATTGCAGTTTTTGGCCAATAACTCGAAAACCGTTACAGATATCAAAAATCTGACATGCAGTTAAAATGATCAGCATGGCAAGATCTACCTGCCCTGCAATTTTGAAGAAAATCTGAAAACCCATCTCGGACTTATAGCCCTTTTTCCGTTAAATTTTCAAAATTTTTGCATTTTTTATTTTTTATTTCAAAAAGTGTAACAGATAGAGGTCAAGTGTAAATTGCAAAAATGTTCAGCATATCAAGGTCTACCCACCTCGAAATTTTTGAAGAAAATCCATAAACCCTTGTAGGAGTTATTGCCCTTTTTTCACCGAATTTTTTAAATTTTCGCATTTTTCACCTTTTATTCCTTAAACTATAGAAGATGAAGGTCAAGTGTAAACTGATGAAATGTTTGCCATGCTGTGGCAACTTCAAAACTCATGTTGAAAATTGTTCCTTGACCACCATTTTCAGAATGGCTGCCCCAAAAAAGGCGGGAAAATTCAACATTGTCCGATTTCAATGAAATTTGGTTTCCAAATAGATATTTATGTTGCCACTTCAAAACCGGTGTTGAAAATTGTTAGTTGACTGCCATTTTCAAAATGGCCGCCAAAAAAGGCGGGAAAATTCAATATTGTCCGATTTCAATGACATTTGTTTTCCAAATAGGTCTTGATGTCCGACTTCAAAACTGATGTTAAAAATTGTTCATTGACCGCCATTTTCAAAATGGCCACCAAAAAAGGCGGGAAAATTCAACATTGTCCGATTTCAATGAAATTTGGTTTCCAAATAGATATTGATGTTGTGACTTCAGAACTGATGTTGAAAATTGTCATTGCCTGCCATTTACAAAATGATGTTGGTGTCGGAAGTGGTCCTTAGCAAGAATGTTTTTTGTCAATAAAGCCAAACAAAGAAATATACTAAAACATGATCAGACTTTTAAATACAGTTCAAGATATTGGTGGTATTCCAGCTACCAAAGTTTGAGAGACTAAGTTCAACTGTATAACTTACAATGTAAGCTTTATTGTCGTATTGTGCTTCATAGTTTTCTTCACAATATAAGAAATATCTTTAAACTAGATTATAAATGGGAACCCCTGCCAAAATTTTTTAATGGTAAGGGGAACTTGGAATGTTTTGATTGAACGCAATATGCATTATCTGAATTATATATAAGGGGAACCCCTGCCCAAATTTTTTTTTAATGATGGTCTGAAATTGGTTGTAATGGAAGTGGGGCTTTAAATTACTTTGGAAACTGCTGAATCTACTTGCCCAATTGGAACCATACTTGGTGTCAACTGTCCATAGTCCGTACCTATCGAAGAATGTGTCTGGTAAGTCTGCATGTATTCCAAGATGGCCGCCAGCGGGGGACATAGTTTAACATTGGACCCTATTGGAAAAACACATTCAAAGACATTCTTCTCTGAAACTACTTGGTCAGTTGGAATCAAACTTGGTCACAATAGGCCTTTAATGGTCTTCTTAAAAAATTATGTCTGACAAGTCTGCACCTCATCCAAGATGGCTGCCACTGCGGGGACAATTGTTTAACATTGGACCCTATGGGGAAAACATGTTAAAAGATTTTCTCCTTTGAAACTTCTAGAAAATGAGACACTTTAACATTGGGTCAATTTGGGCTGCAGTTTATGACAGTCATGGACCAGGTGAGCTATACAGGCTCTTGAGAGCCTCTAGTTATTGGACCCTATGGGAAAAACATTATATTCATGAACTCCTCTAAAACCACAGAAGCAAATTCAACCATACATTACAGGAATGATGTATGGAAGGTCCTTTACTATGATTGCTCATTTAGTTCCCATTGGACAAAAACATTGCTGCCAGTGCCAACCTAATATTTACCATCCTTTTCAACATCTGCTCTGAAATAATTGATACAAATTTAAAAACTGTACTGGAGTGACATAGCATTTACCTCATACCAAGATAACTTACATCATTCCAATTGGACAAAGTGCATGAATTAAACCGACAGATTTTATATAATTCTAGATTCTATATAATTAAAAAATCTTGATAGTTTTTAACTGGTTATCGAAATGCTGATATATGGCGGTTGGGCGGGCGGCTGCCAGATCTTGTAAGCTAAACTCCTCTGTAACCATTCAACAGAATTTCATGAAACTTTGCATGTAGCAAGGACATGATATGTAGATGTGCATATTGTCAAGGATTTTTCACCGTACAATTTTTCCAGGAGTTATGTCCCTTTGAACTTAGAAATTTATAGGTGTTTTGACAATATGCTTGTAAGTGTAACTCCTCTGTAACCGTGCAACAGAATTTCATGAAACTTTGTATGTAGCAAGGACATCATATGTAGATGCGCTTATTGTCAGGGATTTTTTGTTGTGAAATTTTTCGAGGAGTTATGCCCCTTTGAACTTAGAAATTTATAGGTTCTTAACCATATGCTTGTAAGCGCAACCCCTCTGTAACTGTTCAACAGAATTTCAAGAAACTTTGTATGTAGCAAGGACATCATATGTAGATGTGCATATTGTTGGGGTTTTTATCGTACAGTTTTTCCAGGAGTTATGCCCCTTTGAACTTAGAAATCTATAGGTGTTTTGACCATATTATGCCTTTTGAAGTAAAGTTACTTTTCAGTGATTTTTAAGAGTGATGGCATACACTGCACATAATGAGAGGAGGTACAAGTTAAACAGCTTTTCACACAAGTACCTATTTCTGCATTCAAATAGTAAGGGAAAGCCAGGTTTGATGTCGTATCGACATCCATTTCTTGTTATGCCCCCGCGACGGAAAGTCAGGGGGCATATTGTTTTACCCTTGTCCATCCATCCGTCCGTCCATCCGTTTGTTCGTTCGTCCGTCCGTCCGTCCGTACGAATAAAAAACACAATTATTCATGTTTTTTTTTTTAGAAAGTTTGCAAACAAATTCCATCTACTTCAAAGGAATCTAACTTACAATAAGTAGATGTGCACACACATATCTTTTGGAATATTCAAAATGGCCGCCATTTCCATGGAAACTGAAAAAAGGGGGGAAAATTCAAAGTGCTTCAAATTTGATGAAACTTTACATAAAGGATGCCTAGCACCCATAGAAATGATTTTGGGTCTCAGAATTTTCAAAATGGCTGCCGTTGCTATGGAAACTGGAAAAAGGCGGGAAAATTCAAAGTGCCTCAAAATGGATGAAACTTCACAGGAAGATTACCTAACACCCATATAATTGATTTTCGGGCTCAGAACTTCCCTTTTATGTATTTTGGAAAAAGGAGAGGCATATCATTGTGTCCATACTTGTACTGTGTCAACACACGCTTAAATTTGCACTTTCCCTATTGATACAGGGTTCAGTGAGTGGGGGCACGATTGGTTGCAATTCGGCGACAGCTCTAGTTTTTTACTTAATTTGAGTGATAGTATGATTGATATATATGTAAAAGATGAAGGGTTAAAAATTATACTGTTGTTTGTAAGACCTATATTTGACTGTACATGCCAAGTGATTATATGTTTCATGCATATCTTTCATTTTTCTCTAGAGAAGGAATGTTAAAAATGAAGGAGGTATATATACAGAACCCAGCATTAGGAGATCCAAATAGTTTAGATAAAAAATTAGATGAAAATGGGGAGAAGTTAGACAACTGCCGACGTGAATTGCAGAAATTTGAGGTACAGTATACCTTGAAACCCACTACGGTGGAACTTCGATGGCTCCAACTGCAATAGCTTGAACACCATGGATGTCTCAAACCCTTTTTGTGGTCCCTTTATTCAAGTTTAACACAGTTCGACCATGATAGCTTGCACTCCCCTCTAACTAGAACTGTTTTCATCGGTCCCTTGGGTGTTTGAGTCATTGAAGTTCGACTGTATTATTTTGAAGTAAAATTGTTATGTTGATGATCTGAAAAAATGGTTGACTTTATAGGTAAAAGACCACTTTCAGCAGTATTCTAGATATATTGCAGTAATATGTTTAATAGAGGAAAGAAAAATGCCTCTTTAGCAGTGAATTTATAATCATAATCCTTATCATGTATAGTTACAAGGGAAGTAAACGTCTACTAATTTGTAATGAACACAGATTTACTATGACCACCTCTGAGCATAACTCCCAGGACATCTTTAATATAAGCCAGGCTCGTTACCTATCGAGCTACACAAATATTTCTGTAGAAAAATAGATTTACTTGCTATGAAAAACTACTTACTTTAATTACTATAGGTAAGTTGTCCTCTTACATTTGATGACAAAGATTGGTGTTGACTCACACAAAAGAGGTAATAGACTATATACATGTAGCTGCTTGACCATAGAGCAACGAATTTCACCATATATATATATTGTGTTCTTCATAACCGTATCAAGACGTTTCCGCCATTGGCCTTCATCAGTTTTTACTATATCACACTGTCCTACATGGTGTCCTACATGGATTTCACCTTATTAAAAACTTTTGATTGTGTGCAACAAAAAGTTTTTGCAGCTTTGGATGGATACCCAAACAAGCATGAGAAATCTTATATGCATATTTCAATAATTTTCTGCTATTTTACATATTTATTTACCCATAAATATTAATTTCCTGCTCATTATCATAACAAATATCATGTGGGTCAAACTTTCAGCTAATTTTCTGACATCCATATCGTTGCATAAATTTTGGCTTTTTATTTCAAATGCCACTTTCAGATACAATTTATGTACCCGTAAGTTTCAAAATTGAATTAGACTTGTAGACCCCTATTGATAATGTTTGTACAGAAACAGGTTTATATATACAGACTGTATTTCAAAGACAGTTGATATTTGTTGAGAGAGGTTTTGTCAAATGAAATTATCTGTAACCAATTTATTTTTTTTTTCAATAGAATTATTTAGGTGATGCAGAAGGGAAGAAAAGTAATACCAGTTTAACAGTCTCTGACGATTCCTTATCACGTAGTACTTCTGACGGCAGTGTTAATCGAGATCCAAATATAAATATTCCACCAGCGCCCAATATAAATCAACAACAAAATAATGATGTTTACACGTATGTATAACTCTTATTGTGTATTGTGTAGTGAATTTATATTTGTTTTCTTTGGTGTTACAGTTATTAAGCTGGAAATTTTCTTAAAAATTGGATTTGGTTTCAACAAATCTTTGTGTAGTTGAGAATACTTGTGTTTTAATCTTGGTTGGGTTTCAGACAGAATACTTCATCAAACAATATTTGTGAAACATCATTTACATTGAAAAAATAGAAACATATTGAATAAATTTCTGTTTAAAAAATGAGAAGAGGTGAAAATTTTTAGTTTAAACTTTTTATCCTAATAAATTAAATCTGACATAAAACTGATTCATTTTCATTACAATGGTGTAATAACTCAGACAATGGTTTGCTTTGTCTTGATGTTTTTAAGGTTTCACAAATTTGTGTATTAAATCAATTTAAAGAAAAAAGAAATTTCATTGATTATAATTTTGGCTTTTTTCAAGAATTCAATTATTTGAAAACAAGATAATTTATATGTAGGAATTATCTTTTATATGTAGAAATTATCTGAAAGATACATTCCTTTGAATCCTATATAGTTATATCAACTTTTCTTATGGCTGTATTACTCATTGGTCTATTTATTTTGTATAGCCAAAATTATATATATATATATATATATATATATATTCTATACATTACATACTATTTCATGTACATAATCATAGCATTTCAAAGTTCAATCTTGTGCATGAGCTCATCTGTATATAAAAAAAGCAATTTGAATATTCCAACAATAACAGTAGACATCCAAGAATTAAAAGCAAATTGTGGAAAATTGTAATTTTGAATTTTGTCTGTTAAAAGCATGTGCATGTTTCGTAGACAGAGCTTTAAAACATTTTCATTATTCATTAGAAAAATGCAAAAAATTCTTTTATATTCTTTGGATCAATAATTTTATGGAATTAACATATCTTTTGGATTTTATTTATTGTACAAATTTCATCCAATGGCCATTAAATATTTTTAGGTTTCCCATCTTTTACTGGCATGAATTATTATTCAAGGCAAATAATATGTAATAAAAATCTAATCTTTTTTTAGCCTTCAAATGATAGATTATTTCTTTATATATACAATGTACATCTACAGATGTCTTGATAAAAAAAATGGTTTTATTTGGCTAAAATTTATATTTTTGAATTTACAAATTTTTTATGAGATGCATAGAAAAAATAGCTTACACTTAAATTTAAGAGCAATACTGTATATTTGTTCAGTTTTCAAACTTTTTTTCTCAGAGGAATGGGAAATATTTATATAGAGGTCTATTTATAGAATTTTAATCTATTTTATGTACATTTCATCACTTCATTATTTTATGTGGTTTTTCTATGTTCTTTTGTTTACCATAAATATTTGCCAACACAATTATGATTAAAAATTCCATTTTTCATTAAAATCATTTTGATAAATGCAGTATCGTCTTGTAGGGATTTAACACCCTCGTTATTTGGGTTACTATGAACCATACAAAATGAGAAAATCAGTTCACTTTAAGTCAAAATTTCTAATACCAAGATTTTTTCATTTATGATTTTCACTATGATCTAGCATGATTTTTAGCCTCTAAATTTCACAGCCATTTCAATGAAATACAATTTTTCCACCTCCAGGTGTGTACTTGACATTCCAAGTTTCTAACTGACTTTAATGATATCAGAATAATGATATCAGAATATAAGTTGCATGACAATTTTTTGTCCTATACATGGGGATAAGAGAACAGAATTTCATGTATCCTTGAAAAACAGAACTGGCGTATCTTTTTGAATGAGAATTAGTGTTCTTGGTACTTTTGAGTCAAATTTCTGCCCTACAAGCATCTTTGAAAACAAATCACCATTTCTCCCATTGAAACATTCATTTGATATTTACAGAAAAAAATGAGAAAAATCTTAAATTCTTTTTAAAAGTTCAAATAGGTTTTAAGATATTTAACATGTTTTGATTTTATTCAAATTTTAAGGCAGATATATATGGTAACTGCTTTTTTAGTGTTTTAGTTGTGTGTTTATGTGTGATTTCAGGGGTTATTCTAGAAACAGTATAAATAACTGGCCTTCACCTTACAACAGGTTTGACTTTGTTATGTAGATGTGTAGTTCTGTCCTAGTGTTTAGTCCTGTCTTAATGTGTGGCTTCGTCATGTAATGTTTATCAGGTCAAACTGGCTGAAATCCCCGCTAAATTGTTTGGACTTTAAGCTTAAGTTTTTATCGCTTTGTTGGCTATTTATTTTATTGGAAGATAAAATTAATGCAAGGGTTGTACGAATGTAGATTGTTAATTTCCAAAAAAAAAAATAATAATAATAATAAATAAAAAAATATCCCATCTTTGTTAAATTGGCAAAAAAAATAAGGATTTGATTTACCAACAATGGAACCTATTCAGAAATATACAAAATGGAAATGCAAAGAGTTTATGAGGAATGTATATTATAAATTTGTACTGTGTGTTCTGTTTCATTATGAGACACAAGTTTTCTTTAAGATACTGATATCATTTTCATACCATGTGTAAAATAATATATTACTATGTACAAGCCACAACACTCATCCTAACAGCGAAATCTGTCTAATCAAAATTTGAAGTAAATTGAAAACTTGTCAGAATTCTTGATTCATCGAAATACTCTTCAATCAAAATTCTTGGCTCGATAAGAATTTGCTCATGCAGTGAGAAACTGGAACCAAGTGCAAGCATTTTCAACAGTGGAGACTTTCTCATCAGCTAAGGAGCATAGTATTTTAATAGAACTTTATTTTGTTAAACAATTCATACATGTATCTTCTTGTTAAATATAATAAAAAAAATTCTTTCATCCATGTGACATCAGGTCACAATTTTGCAGTCAATGTTTGAGACAGATTACACTGTTAAATCTTTAAATATTTTTGTCATACTGTCATAAAATGATTTCTGATGTACCCTGTCTAGATTTTTATCTTGTCAGTCACTTGATTCATTAAAGTGATTTGATATCTTTCATCAGTTAAAATTTTTTTATATTTACTTTAAAAATCTAAACAGTTTCTAAGCAATGAATAAAAAAATATTTACTTTAAAAATCTAAACAGTTTCTAAGCAATGAATAAAAAAATAGTATATGTATGCTTAAAGACAAACTGAACAAGAAATCATTTGTATGACTTTCTTTGGTAAAGGGTCATAGTTCATGGGTATGGACCTCCAATCTTGTAAATCGGTTTTGTAATTTGGACACCTGACATAAAAATGCTGTACTTGTAGTTGCTGCCTTCTTCTTTATGATTTTTTTTTCAGTTTAAAGATTGATTCATTCAATAAAAGAGAATTTCTTAGTAAATGCAAATTTGGATTTGAAAAATTTCTTGAACCCAAATATTGATAACATCAATTTCAAGAAAAGAGCATAAAAATGTTTTAACATAAACTCTTAGTAAATATAGTAAAAGACTCAACAGCGAGTAAATTGATTACAACTTTTGATAAGTCTACATACAGGAGTTACTTCAGATAATAAACTGTACAAAATATCAAATCACTTATTCATATGACTTGCATATCAGTGTTGATTTACATACGGTATTTATTTTTTTGCAAGGGAGACTACTCACACATGTTTTATTCAATAAAATTCTGAAGAAGATAAAATTTACCTACTCTTAATTAGATATATTTGAAAAGGGTAGTTTATTCCCAGTTATAACATCACATTTGTATCTCAATATAGATGTAATTCCAAGCTGTAATGCTATTGGCTGGTGTCGTGTCACATACATTGATTTTATTCCACGATAAGGATAGTGTATGTAAAATTATAGGTATTGGTAGAATTGAAATTATATAGCTGTATTTATGGTAAGATTGATTTATGTTAGTCTGCTTGTCAGTCATAAACTTCGCACATAAACTCCTTGAGTTTATGAGTGACTTCCAAGTTATGAAGTTAATTTATTTCCCTAAAGTGACATTTGGTACTGCATATATGATCAACATCATAAAATCAATTGTTAATGCTATAAAAATTTTACAACAGAGATAAGAAAAAGAGGTATGTAGGAAAAAAAGTCTAACAATAAAGGTCAAGGTCTTAGTATTGAGCATGTCCATGGTAACCATTTGATTTACCCAGAATCCTCTGCTAATTTAAAGATTTTAAAAGTTAACAGGGAGGGATAAGGGCATGTTAAAGGGGTATATTTGAATCTTATAATTAGCAGTCTCTTTCCTTGTGTTTTCTTTGAAACTTCTCTGTCGTGCAAGTTTCAGTTTTCTTTCTGTCTGTAAGTTGCTGGTTTTATGTCTGGATACAAAAAAAAATCAAATGGTTACCTCCCTTAGCTTGTACTTACATAATAAGTTGAGGAAACCAGTTAGATAATTAAATAATAAGTTGAGGAAACCAGTTAGATAATTAAATATTAAGTTGAGGAAACCAGTTAGATAATTAAATAATAAGTTGAGGAAACCAGTTAGATAATTTAATATCATCATAAATATGTACATGTAAGTCTAAAATGATTAAAAAAATAATACATATCCTCTTTTGTTTAAATATAGATGTTTGAATCGACATCAGTCTAAAATTTTTCAGTTGCAGCAAATGCTTATTGTTTCCAATTTAAAAAAGATCCAAATTCTTTTGGATTATAGTTTGTTATTTTTGTTTTGTCTGACAGTAGTACAATATATATAGAAGGAAATTCTTTGAAAGCTTAGTTATAAATTCACAGCTGTCAACAGTTCTATACAGTCATTGCAATTTTGTAATATAAGACAATATAGAATGTTACTAACTTTCTTCAATGCCTTTATGAGAATTGGCTTGCATTAGTGCTATCTGGATCATATATAGGGGAAATAATAACTGAGAGGAAAAATTGTATATTTACTAACACTTTAAAGCATGCATTAAGAAAACTTGGCACTTGGAATTATATATACTTTTTGTAGATTTGACAAATATATTTGATGGCCTTTTATGTTTAAATTCATACAGAAGATGTACTGTAAGAAGTATATTTGAAAAACAGTAGTGATGCCTATGTAATATGGATGCCATCAAGATCATAACTAGAATTAATGCAGTACATTACTGTACATGTTGCATCATCATTCTTGGCATCTCCTTAATCCTTGGTGCTTTATGTTGTATCTTTTTTTAAAGGATATGTATTTGCTTGAAAACTGAGAATAATCCTCTTGCTTCACTGAAAAGTTTCTGGTCAATGTGATGTTGCCGTAGCTACAGAATGATATCTCTTATGGTCCTCATCTTTTTTATTCTGATTTCACAAGGACCATTACATCTGCTGTCACATACTTTCCAGACTCTTCTATTGTATAGTTATTTCTTATGTTTGTCCAAAATTCATGCTACATATGCCACATACTCAAATGAGCAAAATCAAAATTAGGAGCATTTACATACAAATATAGCAATAAAGGGTATTTAATGAGCTGTTTACTTATATTGTCCATATTTTCAGTGGATTTACAAATAAAATACCGTACATTGGGTTATTTTTGCGATTTTGGTGTAAAACAGAACAGCGAATATTCACGTTTTTATAATCAACATAATGCATTTGAATGTGCAGTGAAATTTACATGAAATCTAAAATTCGTGTATGATTGCCTACCGCAAATATAGCGAAAATTAGACACATGAAAAAATCCTGATACACGGTATGCATTACATATTCTACTTCAAATATGCAGAATATCATATAGCTTGTAAAAATATTACACTTTCTCCAAATTCAAGTGATTGGTGTTAAAAAGGAGTATGGACTCAATTATGCCCATGACTTATTGCCTACTTTTGATGTCAGTCTGTGTTAAAACTCTTCAGGTGGTGAATAATAGCAGTAAATGTTCATGAAATTTAAAGTCTATCAACCATCCATACACAGTAGCCATAATAAGCAATAAGTTACTATTTGTATTATTATTATTATTTTTTTTTTTGATATGAACAGAGTTCTCAAAATACTAATTACTGCTGGAATACGGACATTAGTCAACAGCTCTGTATTTACGATGTAGGTGTTGAAGCCATGGAACATGTATACCTATAGCCTATACCCTCTCATTTATCAATTTATCATTGGATACAAGGATTAACTGTATATGGAAATTAAAGCAAAAATACATGTAACCAAATTCTTTCATTTGACCACTAACCCCTGACACAATTGCTTATGTTTAGAAAAAAATTTATGTTATATTGGTAAAATTATATAATGCTTTTTTTTTATTTGACTTCATAACAGCTTGCTAATATAGATTTAAAAGTAAGATTATAATTTCCTTTTTATTAGGATTCCGAAATTATGTTTTATCATTACAGTTCTATACCAGATGATGATGAAGTTCCTGATGAGTTTAGCGACCATGAGGAGGGTATTGATCAGTTGCCAGTTATAGGGACCTGCCGTGCTCTGTATCCATTTGTTGGTATGTAAAAGACTAAAATTAATTATCCAATTCTAAATTAAAGTACTCAGATTTAAAAGTTTGAATTATGCATACATACAGCCTTTTTAACGTTGTACATTTGTAAATGTCAAAATTTAAGTTATTTTGCATTTGTTTTTAGGTCAACATATTATTGTATGCCCTCCTTCTGTGTATTAATTGGTTAGTCTCCATAATTTCACTTTGTCATAGCTAGACAAATTTATTTCGTACTTGGTAATATGACTAACTGATAAAAATTGAATTTGGTTTAGGTTTTATGATTAAGTGCAGAGTTACGGTTCTTAGACTTGTAATATTTAGTTTAAAAAATTTCAGTTTCCACACTTTCTTTTTAAAAACATAAACATGTTAAATTGAAATTTTGTATATGGTTGCATCTAAGGGAGTTAGAGATCAGGTTAATATTTCATTTCAATCGAGTGTGCAGAGTGTTAAGTCTTGGAGTTGATTAATTTTAAAATATTAGCTCAGAAGGTTTTTGAATGTGAATTTTAAATGCATATACCTAAACATATTGATACACCTGTGTATATTGGTGAGCAACAGATTTTAATTGAATTTGCCTACAATTGGAAGGTTTGACTTGAATGTTAGCCAGCCAGTCATGTGCTGTTTGCATGTCAATTTTCCCCAACAGAACTTTATCTGGATCCTGTAATTTTGAAATTGTAATACACTGTATATTTATTTTGACAGCTGAAAATGAAGGGTCTGTGTCAATGGAAGAAAATGCAGAAATGAATGTTTTAGAGATGGATCAAGGAGATGGTTGGACAAGAGTAAGAAGGAAAGATGATTGTGAAGGCTTTGTTCCTACATCATATATACAGATACATTTCTTTGATCAAGATGAAGTTTGATTGTATAATTAAACACTTTCATGATCTTGATGTTGATCTGTGGGGAGATAATCACAAAAAGAAAAAAAATGGACACCACAGTTAAAAACCAACTAAATTATTAGTATTTTACTGTTATACAATGTATGACAAATAATTATAATATGGAACTTTTTGTTCTATTAACAATTATGTTATGTAAGCATAAAGACATTTTATGAAACAAGGTTAGATGGATCTTATGTTCAAATATTTTTTTATGATTTTTTTCGATATTTTGCATCAAATGCTTAAATGGGATTTTTAAGTTTTATTCTATTTTTTTTGTCTTTTCATTATACATTGTATTTGGAAAGTACATAAAATGTCAAGTTTTACCTGTTTTTAACTTGTGGAAATTTTAAGAAATGTATTGAATTAAGGTAGTAGACCTAGGTTAAGGGAGATAACTCTTTAAATAAGCAAGGTGTTTGAAACAGTCAGTTTCATTGACGCCTTTTAAGCATTTATGTGAAAAAGAACCAAAATCATCTTGTGTTACATAGAAGCTTACAATATATATATGAAAATGATACAATATATTTATGAAAATGATTAAAACAAACATACAAACGATTTTAAGAGTTATTTCCCTTAACCTAAGTCTACTACCTTAAGATACAGAAACCATAATGTACGTTGGCTTGTGCAGTGATTGTTTTACAAGACTCGGGTATTTCATATATAAGTCATTAACTTATTGTCATCTAACCAGTTTCTATGTGTGAAGTTGTCCACTAGGTACAACCACTATTGCCTTTTAATCTAAGATTTATTGTCACATTAAGACTAGTGGTGGATAGTGCAATTCTGTAAATATATTTTTTTGTATTTAGACATATTTTAATTGTTAGTCAATCTTGTCAATGGCGCTGCTTTTAGGATAAATTTTTTGTGTATTATGATAAGGGAATGGTTAAAATTGGGTAATACCACAAACATTTAGTAGATAATCTTTTGGCTCAATATGAAATTTTTTAATTTCTACTTTCTTGATGTTGAAAAACATTTTAATGTATCATTTGGTCATTTTATCTTCTTTGATTTTTTTTTTATTTTGCCTGAAATAATATACCATACAACAACAAATTTGTAGCTATTGTCATTTTATACACATGAAAAGATATGGGCAAAAGTGTCATCAAGTTCTGAGCTGATGAAATTGACTTGAACAGGGCTCACCACACTTCAGAAGAACAGGGAGACTTGAAGTCTCCCTAAGGGCACAGATAGGGAGACTCCAGGGCATGACAAGGAGACTTGTTAATGCACACTCGCCTGATTTTCTGGCAATTTTTTGATTTTCTAGGGTGCATGTCAAATTTTAACAATAAAAAAAAATTAGTCTTAATTATTAAAAACATCATATTCATCTAATGATATGAATTTAATTAAATTTTATAATTTATAAGTTGTTTTATAATTTATCCCTTTTGAAAATTACCTAAAATGAGCACATTTTTGAGGTGCTCTTACATTTCTGGTTAGATTCATATGAATGAAACTTAAATAAAGTGAAATGAGTCAATTCATAAATTGATCCATGCATATTGAATGCCCAATAATGAACATACAGCATTTTTTATTTAGCTGCTCCAGTAAATAGGTAGCTCTTTGTTTTTTGTTATATAAATAGCTCACTGCCGGTTAGATTTCAAGTTGGAAACCTAAATAATATGGGAGTTTTCAATAAATTGATACTAAAAGGTAATTTTGCCTTGTTTTTCTCCATCATGAGTTGATATGTACAAGGTTACAGCTCTGCAATGAACAGGAATTAGCTTCAGAAATCTTACCATTTTACTTCCTGTTACCGGAAGTAGTCAAAAATAGAAAAACAAATGCCAAGATGCATAGAGACTTTTAAAAACAACAGGGCGACTCTTAAGTCGCTTTTTGGAACAACTTTAGGCGACTTGAGGCCCAATAGGGCGACATTAT
>MJUU01028642.1:91774-105982 GCA_002080025.1 Modiolus philippinarum
ATTTTATGAAACAAGGTTAGATGGATCTTATGTTCAAATATTTTTTTATGATTTTTTTCGATATTTTGCATCAAATGCTTAAATGGGATTTTTAAGTTTTATTCTATTTTTTTTGTCTTTTCATTATACATTGTATTTGGAAAGTACATAAAATGTCAAGTTTTACCTGTTTTTAACTTGTGGAAATTTTAAGAAATGTATTGAATTAAGGTAGTAGACCTAGGTTAAGGGAGATAACTCTTTAAATCAGCAAGGTGTTTGAAACAGTCAGTTTCATTGACGCCTTTTAAGCATTTATGTGAAAAAGAACCAAAATCATCTGTGTTACATAGAAGCTTACAATATATTTATGAAAATGATTAAAACAAACATACAAACGATTTTAAGAGTTATTTCCCTTAACCTAAGTCTACTGCCTTAAAATACAGAAACCATAATGTACGTTGGCTTGTGCAGTGATTGTTTTACAAGACTCGGGTATTTCATATATAAGTCATTAACTTATTGTCATCTAACCAGTTTCTATGTGTGAAGTTGTCCATTAGGTACAACCACTATTGCCTTTTAATCTAAGATTTATTGTCACATTAAGACTAGTGGTGGATAGTGCAATTCTGTAAATATATTTTTTTGTATTTAGACATATTTTAATTGTTAGTCAATCTTGTCAATGGCGCTGCTTTTAGGATAAATTTTTTGTGTATTATGATAAGGGAATGGTTAAAATTGGGTAATAACAAAAACATTTAGTAGATAATATTTTGGCTCAATATGAAATTTTTTAATTTCTACTTTTTTGATGTTGAAAAACATTTTAATGTATCATATGGTCATTTTATCTTCTTTGATTTTTGATTTTGCCTGAAATAATATACCATACAACAACAAATTTGTAGCTATTGTCATTTTATACACATGAAAATTTATGGGCAAAAGTGTCATCAAGTTCTGAGCTGATGAAATTGACTTGAAGTTTTATGTAGGATAAAAAAAATATTATGTATAATTATTTCTCGGAACATTTGTCCCTATTATCAGGTATAAATTTGATAAAATGAAGTCAGTAATAAGATACCTCAATTTGTAAATAATTATCAAAATCTACTTTGCAGATCATAACTCAGGCCATATGAATGGCTGATGAAATTGAATAGTTGTAATGTTTTACTTTAAAATCTATAATGACATTAGAATTTGAATATTAAAAAAAAAAATCCAAGATTAAATGTTACTTCTTTATATATCAAGGAAGAGATAAAATTGATAATCACACAGAATTTGGAATTATCTGCATTTTATCAGGGAGAAATTTTGCCATACTTTACAGTGTATTACCTCCCCTGTTCAGATTTTTCGAGGTAATGTTAATGCATACATAAATTAATTCAGTACCCCAGGGTTTATAGATTTTGTATGCAGAATAACTTTGATTGTTTTCACTGGAAAGGTAGAAAAAACTCAGTTTTAGAGATGAGTCAAATGAAAACCAATTTAGTGTGCTCAAATTTGTTTTTATCCTTATCATCAAATATGTATGTAGAGGGAGATATGTTGAAAATATTGCTGTATATAAATCAATGCTATGCAGGCTTTTATTTGTGTAAAAAGAATGAATAACAGTATCAGTTACATGAATAATGAGAATACAATGTCATAGTCAGATTTAAAGGCCACACTAAAGAAATATAAAGAATTTTCCTGGCGTACAAAACAAATCAACGTTTGTAATAGACAATATGTAACCATTTGGTTGTAGCAGTAAGATTTTACATCAACTATGGATTCACAATAAGTTACAAACTATTGTAACACAAAACAATGGTGGAGGACTCCACTTTCGGGACACCAGGAACTTTGGGAAATCAAAATTACCTTGTTATGGGCAATGGGGTGACAAGGAGGCTAATAGCAACATGTCTTCAGCTTGGATAATCTAATTTTAAGCACAGGAAATCTTGATGATATGATTATGTTTGTCTTGCCTACATCAGAATGTGTTTTAGTTGAAAGGGTATTCCAGATATCCAAGTTCACATACTTGTACATAAAGGGAAATGATAAATCCACAAAAAAAATCTGTATGTGTACTATTTGGCCCAATATCGAGGCAAAATTTTGGCAATGAAGAGGATGGCTGCGTTATAAATGGAATTCTATATGAAAACTTTTTGATTATTGGACCTTTAAAATGGTTTGGATAACTAAGGGAATCCTATACAAGGGAGATGGTAAACGAGAGCGATGTATTGTTTATTATTCATGCTGATAAATGATGTAAAAACTGATTTCTAGTGTTGACAAATAAAATCACAAAGTTACCATTGTTTTTTAATCGAAAAAAAAAAACAGAATAGGAACAAGGTGATGGACATTTTTTACAACAATAAAAAAACTAGAAAAACTGTTAGCAGAGCTCACTAATATATACCCCTAGCCCCTCCCCCTAGATTTCAGAATAGAAAAAAAAGGAAATCAAATCAAATCAAATTTTAAAAATCTGGTGCACAATGGCAATATGTACTAAGTTTCATTAAATTTCACCAAGTCGTCTAGGAGGAGTTAACGCCACAAAGTGTGTACCCCCATGGAGAATGGACACTATGATCACTATATACTAGAGCAGCGGTATAACCATATATTTATTTGGTGTGGCCTATTATGCATTTAATATCACAGTAGACATTTCTGGTACTATTAAACCAAATTCATACCTCTTGATTTAAAATACTCTATTTTGAGTTTATAATGAAGCATTGGTATCTGATACAACAGTTCCAACATACATTTTACATATTATTATTTTAATGTAATTTCTAGTAATTTTATGAGTGCTTGCAGCAATGTATGAATATCAAAATATCATTAAAATCATCTCTTTCATAATCATCATGTTATATTAATATTAATTTATTCTGAAATTTATTGTTTTTATCGCAATACATAAATACATGACTTTCTCTTTCTAGAAAATTAAATTGTTTCCATAACAATGTAGTACTAAATAATCCATTAATAATAATGATATTGTAGAAATCGTCCATTATTCTTTAACATGTTATCATCCAGAAATCATGACAATTTATTTTTAAAAGATTTAGTCATTTATTGATAAATAGTTAAAATATCATATTCTCCCTTTGTACCAGTTATCTCCCTTTATCCCAATACTCTCCCTATAAAACAGTAATGTCCCTTTCAAATAGTAAAAAATTTATTTTTCAATTCCATTTAAAAGTAATATCAATATACTCTCATTAAAGTAGTACAAATACACTCACTTTCTCATATATCTTTTCAAGTCATATTATATACATGTAGTTTAATTTGGAATTGTGTAAATAGATTCTCAATAAGTTTACATTTTTGTCGATGTGTTCTCATGATTTCTAGGCATGAATGGATAATGTGGTAGTTTTGTTTTTGTTTGCTAGTAATACAACCATGAATTTGTCTTATATAATTCTCATGATGCAATTCTAAAAGAAGTCTTCATTATCTTGAATTTTCTCTGAGACCTAAACTCCTTAGGTAATTTCATTAAGTTTTTAAATTCTTTTTACAATATAGTACAGAATGTTTTTGGGAAAATGGATTTGCTTGACTTTTGTCATTTACAAGAAAAAACTCTTACGATAATATTTTTCATGTAATAAATGGAAAGCTCTAAAATAAATAAATGATGTTCTTGCCATCACTTTTGATTATATCAGCTAACATTTGTATAATGGTCAATATAGTGTGCTACAAGTGATACATGTATTTATACTAGTGTTGCCATTATAGACTGTTAAATTAAAAGTGCTGTTGAGTATATCTTAATTTTCATGTTCTGGTATGCTGTAAAAAGTGTTCTATTTATAATGTACATGGAATCTTGGATTGTAATGTCCTTTGAAATTACAAATAACCGTTACTTTGTCTATGGTATGCTGTAAGACATGGACTTTGGTATAGGTGCTTTAATGTATCTGTACTTGTGATTTTTGGTATACTATAAAATGTGGAGTTGATTTCCTGTTCAATAAAGTGTACTCTACATGTGATGATTTAGAGTGTGTTGTTTGTTGTGTACAGCTTGAGTGATAGTTGCTTTATTGTGTTACATGTTGATTATAGCTATTTTCTGTGATTTCTAAGCTTTTTATACTCAGAGTTTGACACTGTGAGTAAAGTTCTTTTTATTCAGAACATACCCTTTTTACACATCTTTCATATATAATATATTTTACATTTCTTTGTAGGCTCATTGCAATTCAAAACCACAGTTTATTCAACCCATAAGGCTCTTGGGCAGAAACAATCATTTGTTAAAAGAAATATTCAAATTGTCTTAGGACACATGCCATGTATATTAATATTGATTGATGGTGTAGTTCAGATCAGCAAAAAAAAAAATTAACACATAAGAATCTTCCTTGTACAGTCTTTTTCCAAGCACCTGTCAATAAGATAATACATGGAGTATTCTGTTTATTTAGAATTAATTGCCAACAAAAAAGTTTTAATGCCTTCAAACATGCAGTTCATAGCAGTACCAATTATGTATAAATATTTTATGGTATTGACTCGAGTTATGATAACTGAAAGCCATAACGTATTGACATGAAGAAAGGAAGAGAAACTATAGATAAATCTGAAAATATTTCCCTGCTAGATCTGGGGATTTCTGTATTTTTAGATATTTGTTCCTGATTTCAGGAACAACACCAAGTTTTAAGACCTTTGGTTTTTATTTCAAGATTATTATATGACCGCAAAAAATTTGAGGTCGTATAATGGTATGGCGCTGTCGTCGTCGTTGTTGTTGTTGTCGTTGGTGTTGTTGTCGTCATATGTAGACACTTTTGTTTTTGGTCAATAACTTTAGTTCTAGTTGACCAATCCTTATGAAATTTTACCACAGTGTTGTTTGGCACAAAAGGAAGGCTGAGGTGGGTTTTGGTTATTTTAGCCCCTCCCGTTTTTTAAAAAGGGGCCAAAAAGGGCAAAATTGGTTGTTTTCACATATTTGGCTGTAGAATATTTATAATTTATTGGATTTTGATGGGGTTTCTTTCAGTGTGTTTCTAATTAAATTTTCTATGAGAAGTATGTCAACGGATTTTACGTGGCATGTACCGTTTACGAGATAAATGGGGCTCAAAAGGGGTTGTTTTCAAAAATTTCTTTTTTTAAATTTTTGTCCGATTTTGATGCAGTTTATTGCAATGGATTCTTTTTGAAAATAAATATAGAGCTACACCATCAGATTTTTGACAACTTGTTTCTTTTCTGAGCTATGAGGGGCCGAATGGGGAAAAATTGCAAATTTGCAGATTACCTAAAATTTTTATTTTTCATCGGATTTGGATGGAATTTTTTTCTTTGGATTCCTCTTGATATAAGCTTTCAGTAATATGCACCAGATTTGGTGCAGCTCTTACTGTTTCAGAGCTACAAGGGGTCAAAGGGGCCAAAATTGCAATTTTTCTAAATATGTCAAATCTTTATTTTCCATTGGATTTCAACGGGATTTTTTTCTTTGGATTCCTCTTGATATAAGCTTTCAGGAGTGTGTCACCAGATTCCGTGTAGATCTTAGTGTTTCTGAGCTTCAAGGGGTCAAAGGGGCCGAAATTGCAAATTCTTGTTATTAGTGAAATCTTTATTTTTATCCAATATATATAAGGAATTATAAGGGCTAATTTTTTATTTTCTTTAGTTTGTGTGCAGCTAATTACTGGGTCAAGCTCTTTATTGCATCCATTTAAATTACTGTATCAAGCTCTTTACTGTGTCCTCATTCATTTTGGATTACACTTATTCAAATTTCAGTGTTCGACATGCTGCCGTCGTATCATGCTGCGCTCGGCATAGCCCTTTATTAATATTTAACAACTTCATGTAATAGAGTTGTAAATTTTCAAATTTTTAAAATGTCATCAGCAAGGGAGATAATCTGACAACAATATCACCAGTAGCAGTGATGATGAGTGCCAAGCGGGATGACACAACAAAGGAAAAAAATGAAACTTCAAGGAGGGTGTAACCAGGGAAAAAGATACCATATGATCACATACTGCTATTATCATATTTCAAAAAGCAATAATATTCTTATTTCTAACTCTATTTTTTTACATTTGAATTTTATTGGCCTTGCAAAGGAAAAAGAAAGTGCCAGTTACATAGATAGGCATTATAATGTTTTACAAATTATATGTCTTCTGTAATACGGGGATATCAGTGCTATTTTATCTTTGTCTCGTTAGTAGTCAGTCATTTGTAGTCTCAATCAAGTCATGAAGAAATATAAAGTCTTTGTTCATATTATTGTCATTTTTTTGTGACTGATTTTTTACCGTTGATTTATTTGTAGTCTGGCATTGATAAACTACTGTTTTCATGCTTTTTACATATTTTTTTTTAATGATATTTTACTCTATAATGTTTTTAAAATAACTGTCACTGTTACAGATCAAATTTTGTTACAAAATGAACAAAATGTCTATAAATAATCTATAAATATTGATTTTTTGAGGCAAGAATCAAAATCTTAGTTTTAAAAAATGCTTGAGAAATAAGATGTTACTAGATAACTTTAAATCTGTGACAATAAAATCTGCAATTTATGTTTCAGAATTGTATTTGCGAATGACTTAATAACTTTCTGAATATTTTTACTCTTATAAAA
This sequence comes from Modiolus philippinarum, assembly GCA_002080025.1. NCBI lineage: Eukaryota > Metazoa > Mollusca > Bivalvia > Mytilida > Modiolidae > Modiolus > Modiolus philippinarum. Next base: position 98,445 of record MJUU01028642.1, read on the forward strand.
TGTGTTTCATAGCAAAATGAAAATTTATAGTATTCACTTTCAAAAATTGAACTAGTTAAACTAAATTTGAACCATGAAATCATATAATTATCATTTAAAAGCTTCAAATTGTTTAAACCTGTCAGAACTTATTTATTTAACTTAAATTGCAACTGTAGAATGAAAAATTGTAGTTTCAAAATTCTTTATAGTTATATACCTTAATTTGAAATGGGAGGAAAAAATTGGTCACAAAATTGTAAATGTGTGTACATATATACCTATAACCTGTGTATGGTCAATCCTTAGACTGCTGTCATATTGACTCCCTAAGGGTAGTGCCAAATTTATTCATTCTATTATATACTTAACATTTTGTTTATACAATGATAATGCAATTCAAAACTTGAAAAATAAATCTGAATGAACATATGTGTTTTCTGATTAATTTATAACAATATATCACTGTATGACAGGACAGCCTACCTGCTTTGATGTAGGTAGATTTAAATAGCCAGTAAATACTGAGCTAATGGATTAATTCTTTAGTTCAAGCAGCTATGTCTTCTAGTAAATAAGGTTCAAAATAACTGATACATCGTTGTGATAACTTTGTTATGTATATTACCAATTACAGGCTATTTATGCCAGTAAAAATATCTGCAAACAAGGGATCTGTGAGCAGAAGCTCACTAGAAATACCCCTGCTCTTAGCTTTTAGTGGCCTGCACAGGTTTGAAAATGCATCTAACAATATAACACATAATGACTGAAAATTTACTTAGCCAGTCAACAGGAAGTAGTATTCGGACAGATCTGAAAATGCATCCCACAATATGGCATGACTATACAAAGCTGCTGATGAAATTTCAAGTTTGTATCATTTACCACTGCAGAGAAAAGCTTGACGAAAATTGTGACGGACAGACGGAATTACTGAAAATTGACTAAGTGGGTTAACAGGAAGAAGTAACCCGATAGATCTGAAAATGCATCCCACAATATGGCATGACTATACAAAGCTTCTGACAAAATTCCAAATTTGTGTCATTTACCATTGCAGAGAAAAGCTTGACGAAAATTGTGACGGACAGACGGATTTAATGAAAATTGACCAAGTCGGTAAACAGGAAATAGTAACCAGACAGATCTGAAAATGCATCCCACTATCTGGCATGGCTATAGATGTTTTCAGAATTGAAATAGAGGTAGTTCGATCAACAACTATTGTTTTGGTCCATACGAGGGAAATCCGGATCAGAATAAGGAGTGACCAATGAAATCCATCGAAAGATAAGTCTGTGACGTCACACTTTAACTATAGTTCAACAAGAGTCGAGTGGACTATTACTCTTGTTTGACAAGACATGCACAGTTAACCATAACATTGCGTAATCTTCCGGTACAATAGTGAGTTCGATTTTGCTATTGTTGAACAATAGTCACTATTGTTGTGGATCGAACTGCCTCACTGTGGGTGCCGCCATCTTGTTCCATTCGGAACACTAAATCCGACACAGGTAGACAGATTTGACCCGACTCGGGCTTTTTCGATTACTTCATTATTGAATGGTACCGCACAGGTAGGGTAATTAAATTGATAATTACCTGTTTATCAACATGTAAAAAACATGTTCATAGAGTCGTTTAAAAGATAAAAGATAACAGAATGGCAACAAATAAGTTTCAGGACAGATATTTAACGTTTATGTGTAGTAATATGCCTATGAAAATTTGAAATTTATAGGTACCATAGGTACCGTATTCACGAGATGCACCCAAAATGAAAATAGAAAAACGTATCAGTTAGTGATTTTGCCCAAGAATAAATTAAAAGAATAAAGAAATATATTTTTTCGGCATTGTTTTTTATTTTATTATTTTTTTTTTTTTTTCGACATCGGAATACACATAAAGATAGATTGTAATACATGTACTAGGCACATAAAGATAAATTGTAATATTAGGCACATATTTGGAATAAATCTCTATTTATATGAGTAAATCACACTTATTTGTAATAAACTTCGATAAATATATATATTTGATAAAGCTTTTACGTTATTTTTGTTAAAAATATTTTTGTTTTTATTCTAATTCCAAATACACATTTTCTTCCGTATTAAATACTTCATTAGCAAAAAAAACCCTACCAGATTATGAATAAAATTTCTTCTTTTATGTATTAATTAAAAAGTCATTGTGAATCTAAAAAAAATAAGAAAAAATAAATAAGGGTTACCTTTTCTGTAAAATCTGTATTCTGTTTATCACATTTTCAAAAAGAAACAATACGATTTTTTTTAAGGCAATGTCTGATGGTTTGCATTCAGTTGATTTACAAAATGCACTTTTATTTATTGGATTTGAGTGGACAAGTTTGATGGTTTGAAAATTGTAAAACATAAGTCAAATCAAGGTCTTTTAATTTAAAGATATTCTAAAGATTTAAATTTTATTTTGTGTTTTTACTGTTCTGTGGATAATTTCTTTACAAATTTCATTATTTGGTTACAACTCCTGAATGTAGAACCGTTTTATGTGTATTGCTTAAGTGTTATTTGAAATAGCGGGTCCTCCGTCAGCTTTGCTTTAGGTATATTGCATAATGTGCATTTCACATAGTTAAATAAACTTAATCGTATATTTTTTTTTTATAAAAAAAGAGCTCCCCATTGGCTTCAAATATGGTCATGATGTGTTCTGTTCTGTAAGTTGTGTTTATTGCATTAAGTTTTATATTTGCCTTGATTGAATATCTATGGGACTCCCCGTAAGCTTCAAATTTTTACAATTACATTGTATTTGAGTTGTCGGTTATATTTTTCAAGTAAAACACGTGCAATACACATCTTCCAAAAAGGTGTATTCTGACGTTGTTTGATAATGATATTCCATTTTGCCACATTACATCCGCGAAATTCGCCTATTTTCCATTTTCTATTTAAGGTCTTTTGAGATTATGTCTTTGAAGAAAATATTTAAAGACAGGTAAACCTAGCTATACAAATTAGAAAGGTTTTTTGTGTATCTTGTTCTTCATTTATGTCTTTTTTATCGAAAATCTATTTTTTTTTATAAACTGTTTGCTTATTTTAAAACAGTTTTGTTTTAAAACTTGTTGATTTTTTCTCACATTCAGCTAGATTTAAGAGTAGCTTGCATACTTCAAAGGGTATACATGTACCTGTGTTAATTGGGACAACATAGAGTATTTTCACAGGAAAGGTTGACAACTTGTTTATTGGGATGTTACATGTATCATTTCAGGTTTTATGATTACTCTGTGAAATATTTTAGTACGTGTATTTTAGTGTGCTGTAAGATTTACTTTAAGCATATATCTCTGGATAATCCTATAAATTTTATAATCAAAAATAAATTTTTAAAAAATATCAATGTTCAGTTAAAACTTTTTTTTCAAATGTAGATGAAACAAACACATGTCTTGAAATGATAAAAGCTAGGAAGTGTTTTTATACGACCGCAAAAATCTTGCGGTCGTATTATGTTATGGCGCAGTCGTCGGCGTCGGCGTCGGCATCTGTGGCCAGCATAACTTTGTTTCTAGTGGACGGATCATCTTCAAATTTCAGTATGTGGTTTCTTGGCATAATGGCTATCCCGGGTTTTAATTTCGGGTTTATGGCCCCACCTGTTTCAGATAAAGGGGCCAAAAAGGGGTAAAATTGGGTATTTTTGTGTCTGTGGACAGCATAACTTTGGTTCCAGTGAACTGATCATTTTCAAATTTTAGTATGATGTTTCTTGGCACATGCTTTAGCCCGGGCTATAATTTTATGTTCCTAGCCCCGCCCGTTTTAGAAAAAGGGGCCAAAAGGGGTTAAATTGGTTGTTTTCACATATTTGACTGTAGAATCTTTATTATTTATCGGATTTTGATGGGGTTTCTTNGACAGATCTGAAAATGCATCCCACAATATGGCATGACTATACAAAGCCTCTGACAAAATTTCAAATTTGTGTCATTTACCATTGCAGAGAAAAGCTTGACGAAAATTGTGATGGACAGAGGGATTTAATGAAAATTGACCAAGTCGGTAAACAGGAAATAGTAACCAGACAGATCTGAAAATGCATCCCACTATCTGACTATAGACGTTTTCAGAATTGAAATAGTGGGTGCCGCCATCTTGTTCCATTCGGAACACTAAATCCGACACAGGTAGACAGATTTGACCCGACTCGGGCTTTTTCGATTACTTCATTATTGAATGGTACCGCACAGGTAGGGTAATTAAATTGTTAATTACCTGTTTATCAACATGTAAAAAACATGTTCATAGAGTCGTTTAAAAGATAAAAGATAACAGAATGGCAACAAATAAGTTTCAGGACGGATATTTAAAGTTTATGTGTAGTAATATGCCTATGAAAATTTGAAATTTATAGGTACCGTAGGTACCGTATTCACGAGATGCACCCAAAATGAAAATAGAAATACGTATCAGTTAATGATTTTGCCCAAGAATAAATTAAAAGAATAAAGAAATATATTTTTTAGGCATTGTTGTTTATTTTATTTATTTTTTTTTTCGACATCGGAATACACATATAGATAGATTGTAATACTAGGCACATAAAGATAAATTGTAATATTAGGCACATATTTGGAATAAATCTCTATTTATATGAGTACATCACACTTATTTGTAATAAACTTAGATAAATATATATATTTGATAAAGCTTTTACGTTATTTTTGTTAAAAATATTTTTGTTTTTATTCTAATTCCAAATACACATTTTCTTCCGTATTAAATACTTCATTAGCAAAAAAAACCTACCAGATTATGAATAAAATTTCTTCTTTTATGTATTAATTAAAAAGTCATTGTGAATCTAAAAAAAAAAATAAGAAAAAATAAATAAGGGTTACCTTTTCTGTAAAATCTGTGTATTCTGTTTATCACATTTTCAAAAAGAAACAATACGATTTTTTTTAAGGCAATGTCTGATGGTTCACCTATTTTCCATTTTCTATTAAAGTTCTTTTGAGATTATGTCTTTGAAGAAAATATTTTAAGACAGGTAAACCTAGCTATACAAATTAGAAAGGTTTTTTTGTGTATCTTGTTCTTCATTTATTTCTTTTTTATCGAAAATCTATTTTTTTTTTGGATAAACTGTTTGCTTATTTTAAAACAGTTTTGTTTTAAAACTTGTTGATTTTTTCTCACATTCAGCTAGATTTAAGAGTAGCTTGCATACTTCAAAGGGTATACATGTACCTGTGTTAATTGGGACAACCTAGAGTATTTTCACAGGAAAGGTTGACAACTTGTTTATTGGGGTGTTACATGTATCATTTCAGGTTTTATGATTACTCTGTGAAATATTTTAGTACGTGTATTTTAGTGTGCTGTAAGATTTACTTTAAGCATATATCTCTGGATAATCCTATAAATTTTATAATCAATAATAAATTTTAAAAAAATATCAATGCTCAATTAAAACTTTTTTTCAAATGTAGATGAAACAAACTCATGTCTTGAAATGATAAAAGCTAGAAAGTGTTTTTTTTTCAATAATTTATCAGTATAAGTAATGNTCGCGTCCATCTAATTATTGTGTCAAGCTCTTTCCTATGTCCATACTCACTTTAAATTACACTTTTTCAAATTTCAGTGGACGACATGCTGCGGTCGTATCTTGCTGCGCTCGGCGTAGCCCTTTATTTTCAATAATTTATCAGTATAAGTAATGTACTGTGTGTGGTACTCGTCTACCTCTTAATGGCGGACCTATCGTGATCAGGGGAGATAACCAATTTTTACCAATTTCTGAAAACGTCTATACAAAGCTTCTGACAAAATTTCAAGTTTGTATCATTTACCATTGCAGAGAAAAGCTTGAGGAAAGTTGTGATGGACGGAATTACTGAAAATTGACTAAGTCGGTAAACAAGAAGTAGTAACCTGACAGATCTGAAAATGCATCCAACAATATGGCATAACCGTACAAAACTTCTGACCAAAGCTTGACGAAAGTTGTGATGGACGGACAAGGGTAAAACAGTATACCCCTCCTCCTTTGGAGCGGGGGTATAATAAACCTGAAAATTAACAACTTTGTAAAATTCATTTCCCTAACAAGGAATCTCTATAACATTATGCACAACAAAACAGTGAAATCAAACATCCCCTCATACTTCAAAGACCAATTTGTGTCACTTATCTTGTATTCTTACACTAAACCTATTGCAACTACTATTGTCAGTCACCAACAGGTATCGTGTGATTTCCAGATTGATAACCTGAAAGCCAAACCTCCTGATTGCACCTGCTAATTTTCCCCTTTCAACAGTCCTGCTGGACATAGCACATCAACTGGAGGCATAATTTCAAGATTATGATTGATGCAGTTGAGGACTATGCCAGATTGTGGACAAAGAAAGAGATGTGGAGACATTGTAAGACTTGAACAAGTCGATTAAGTTATTAATTGTTAATCATGTCCGGCACTTCAAAACATCTATGAAGACTAGAACGCCCAGTATATTTGAAGATCTTGTAAGAACATGACACATCTAGTAGAAAATTATGTCATAGTAACTACAGACAAAGCTTCCAACAATATTGTTTGTTTTTGTTAGAAACCCTATTTAGACTGTCTCGTTAAGGAGATGGGTATTGACAGTTCCTCTGGCAATCCTACTTGTACCCCAACTACAATATCTATGGACGTTATAAAAAAGGTTAGCATCCTCTGGCATTAAAGTGGATGAAGATAACGGTTATCTCCCTAACATTCACCAGGTAACTACGCTAAAAGAATCCCTATAAACTGATATTCATTGAAGGATCCGTAGATGCACCCAAACTCCTCACAACTTTATTGACTGCAGAAAGAGATGGTCTGAAAAGCTTCTACGTAAAAACCTATTCTATAGGTACTCCAACGAAGAATTGTTTAAGGTAGTTCGACCCTAATACACGGCGCATTCGCGAAACACGAGTCGGATGTGGAATTGACTTGATTTTCAAACCGGAATATTCCTGTATTGGCCTATTCACTGTGACGTCATGATAGATTGACATACACTTTCCCGAGAATTAGCTCCCTTTTCCCATAAATATTGTAAACTGTTTAAAATATCTCTCTTAATCGAAGGGTGACATATAAATTTTTTCAGCGTAACATATAGCTTAAGTGTGTATCTATGAAATATCAACAAAAAAAAAATCTATCTGATATTTATTTAATATGAAGGATAAACAATAAGCATGTTATCAGTTCCCTATATATTCTTTGTAAATATTGCTGAAAAATACTGAATTTGGCCTAATTTTCAAAGCCAGATAACAGGAAAAGATGATCGGTGACATATCATTTTTATTTTAGTTTTTGAATATATAGGTGAAGACCTACAAAATATCTTAAAAGAAAAAAATTCTGTCTGAAATTTTTATCAGGATCGAACTACCTTAAGCACATTTTGATGATTTATCAATTTTCAATGCACAAATACACAATGATGACATGGTGTATGAAGACGCACGTTAAGTGTTGTATTTAAATTACAACCTATACTTTTT
>MJUU01028642.1:106055-124255 GCA_002080025.1 Modiolus philippinarum
TAAATACTGGTCAAAGCGTCGTAACTCTAAATAATTTTTGAACCAGTTTCTCCTTAGCTGTTATAGTACTGGTAAATGCGAAGAAAATAAAATACCGGAAGTGGACTAATTGTAGTTTTTTAACGATGTTAATTTATCCTTAATCTTAATTTTTTGGAGATTAAAAGTTTAGTGTCTAATTATTTAAGCAGATAGCTATCTTTTTGCACCATTATATTCATTCAATTCGAACTTTCAATTTTTTCGTTGGAGTAACTATATTCTAACAGCAGCATTAATCAGATGTGGATTCTTAAAAATTCCAATTTTCTCCTTGAACTGCTCTCCTCAAACAGTTTCACCTATTGCCATAGCATTCAAATGTTTAATTTTTCTACTCTTTATACAAACTTCCAAATAATAAACTAAAATCAGTAATTTCCGACCTGATACATCAATGCCTCTGTACCAACATCAAAGAACTTAGGTACATGTATTCTGTTTTGGTAATAGAAACAGATAAAACCTATTTTGTTGAGAACTATACATGGTCAAATAGGAAATACAGTGAAAATGACATAATAAAGATTCTTTAGTTTTTGATTGACAACATTTTCTTTGAATGTGGAGGCCATGTTTTTCAACATACAATAGAGATTTCTATAGGAATGAATTGTGCGCCACTTTTAGCTGACCTTTCCTTTATTCGTATGTTTTACAAGGGATCACACAATGGAAACAAAAACAACAAGCCCAGTCATTCAATTTCAGTTAGATGTATATAGAGGATGTACTTTCTCTTAATTAAAGAACCTTGGTGAGCAAGCTCACATACCCCACGCCCCCACATATCCGATAATCCTGCATTATCTAAAAATTATCAAACATTGAAATCCAAGTAGTTTGCACATCTCTTACAGTTCCACATTCATCCTGTAAAATATCTTAAAAACTGTAGGAGGATTTATCCGAACAAATAATGCATAGTCCATTTGATTTCTATAAATCTCCAGAAAAAAATTTTGAAAAATTCATTTCACAACTTTTTTCCAATTTTCTTGCAAAATATGTTCATATTATATATACGAACTCTGACAGCAAATTTTATAATTTTTTATCCGTAAATAAAAAGGTTACCCATTAGATGTCTATGTTAATTTTATTTTCCAAAGCTAAAACAAACAGATGGGGTGAGTTCGATTGATGTAACTTACTTCCTCTGTAAACAAAAACAGACAAACATGCGGCTTGATGTAAACATTAACAAACCATGTGACATGATAATTTACATGTCAATTAGAATTAAACTGGTCAATCCAGTTATGTATAACAATACTGAGAAGTAATGGGGAAACCTTCAATGTTGTTTATTTCTTTTAAAATGCAATGTCTCTAAAATAATCTATCAGTACTTTTCTTAGCATTACAATACAAAAATAGTAATATTATAACCATGATAACATTAAAAAATAGAAGATTAAAAAACGACCCCCTCCAAAAAGGCGAAAAAACTATAACAAATCAAAAAAAAAAATCCAGGGAGACTTGAAGCCTTCGTGAAACGGGGTGAATTAAAACAAAACCTCTAGACATATATCACTTGTACAAAAGCATGTTAAATATTTATCTGTTAGGTAAACTAATATATTTTTTTAATATTTCAATATATTACAGTTTGTTTTATTTCTTTGTCTTGTTTTGCAAATGCAAAGGAAAAGAAGTCATATGAATGATACAAACATGTACCATGCTCAAAAGTGCATAAATAGACAGTCAGATACAATGTATGTTCAAACCATTGTTATTCAAAATTATGTCCAGTGTCAACCTTGTCTGACTAGATTTCACCTATCTAACATGTAAATTATTTGGTCACATGGTTAAGTGGTATTTACATTAAAGCACATGTTTGTCTGTTTTTGTTTACAGAGGAAGTAAGTTACATCAATCGAACTCGCCCTTCCAATATTGTTAGCTTAAAAAAATAAAATTAACATAGACACTCAATGGGTAACTTCTTTAATTACGGATAAAAAATTACAAAATTTGCTGTCAGAGTTCGTATATATAATATAAATATATTTTGCAAGAAAAATTGGAAACATTTTATGAAATAAAATTTTAAGAATTTTTTTCTGGAGATTTATAGAAATCAAATGGACAATACCCTATATGCAATATAATGCATAAAAATGACAAAGTTCAACAATGTGTAGTTTTCTGAAAAAAAAATATCAAAAATCAAAATCCAAGTAGCATGCACATCTTTGATATGTGAACAATCAACCTGCAAAATAATAACTTCCAATCTAATAAACTGTAGGAGGAGTTATCCGGACAAATGATGTAGCTTATATGCAATATAAATCATAAAAATGACAAAGTTATACAATGTGTAGTTTTCTGAAAAATTATCTAAAATCAAAATCCAAGCAGCATGCACATCTTTGATATGTGAACAATCAACCAGCGAAATAAAAACTTCCTAGCTTAAAATTTGAAGGAGGAGTTATCCGGACAAATGGTGTACCCTATATGCAATATAATGCATAAAAATGACAAAGTTCAACAATGTGTAGTTTTGTGAAAAATTATCAAAAATCAAAATCCAAGTAATAAGCTCATCTTTGATATGTGCACAATCAACCTGCAAAATAAAAACTTCCTAGCTTAAAAACTGTAGGAGGAGTTGAATCAACCTGCAAAATAAAAACTTCCTAGCTTAAAAACTGTAGGAGGAGTTGTCCAGACAAATGGTATACCCTATATGCAATATAATGCATAAAATTGACAAAGTTCAACAACGTGTAGTTTTCTGAAAATAATCAAAAATCAAAATCCAAGTAGTATGCACATCTTTGATATGTGCACAATCAACCTGCAAAATAAAAACTTCCTAGCTTAAAAACTGTAGGAGGAGTTATCCGGACAAATGGTGTACCCACTTGATGACGGACGGACTGACGGACGGACTGACGGACCAGTCAAAAACTATATACCCTCCGCAACTTCGTTGCTTGGGGTATAATAATCCAAGATTTAATCAGGTCTGCCCTAGTAGGTTGAAATTATTGCAAATGTCAATCAAGTTGCACAATTTTCAATGAATTACAACTCAAGCCAGTACATACTGCTTTTGACTTGTCACTTTAAAAAGACTTCAATGTATATCATAAGGCAAGGAGTGAAAATTGTACATAATGTTGTCTTTTTAATGTAAGTTTGGGGTGTATATTTGACTCTGATCTAGTACAAATTTTGCCACTTGGTTGACCTTAACAATGAAGAGACAACCGATACACCCAACTCTGCTTCATACCTTGACCTTGTGTTATACATTTATGAACATTTTTTCTGAAATCAAAGCTGTATGACAAACATGATGATTTTGACTTCCCAATTGTGAACTTTCCCTTTCTTAATAGCAATATACTTACCTCCCCAGCGCATGGAGTGTTACTGTGTATTTAATTTGTTAATTTGTTACTGTAAAGCTTGCAGTTCATAGTGACCAAGTCAAAAGAGGAAGAAAACTATCTCAGAAATTGCTAAGTCAGGGATATGTTCATCCTCAGTTACTTTCATTCTTTCAAAAACCATTTGGCATACATAGGTCATATGTTAAAACTATGTTCCACCTTGGGGCCATGTTTTTTATCAGATTGGAACAAAATGAGAAATCTTTGAAAAGAACATTCCATACATCATTCCTGTAAACTGCGTTCAGTGGTTACAGAGGAATTGATGAAACTGTTATTTTTCCATAGTGTCTAGTGTAAAAACTATGTTCCACGCTGGCTGCCATGTATTTTTTTAGAGCCAAACAAATAAGCAATCTTTATAAAGGACCTCCCGTGCTCCATTCCTGTAAAGTTTGGTCGAATTTGTTTCAGAGGTTTCAGAGGATAAGGTGAAAATATCATTTTTCCCATACGGTCCAGTGTTTTTATTGTCTTTTTTTTTTTTTTGGATGAATCGGAACGAAATGAACTTCTTTGAAAAGGACATTCCATACATCATTCCTGTAAAGTTTGGTTTAATTTGCTTCAGTGGTTTCAGAAGTGAAAAATGTAATATGAAAAATTCACAGAAAAAAAAAACAGACGTCAAGTGATGGCAACAGCTCACACCTACCATTTGGGTCTGTTGAGCTAAAAAAAAGTTAAAAAAACTTATTTCTTGAAATTTGAAAGTCAAAAGGGCAATAGCCCCTACAAAAATAATGAACATGGATCAAACTCAAACCCATATTAAAATTTTAAGTCAATATCTCAATTGGTCTGTGAAAATTTGTGGAAAACTGTCACAATAGGACAGAATGAAAGAATGATGGACAAAGGTAAAACTTTGTGCACCTAACTGTACTGCGGCAGCATAAAAGGGTTGCTGATCGGTCTGCACATTATTCAAAAAGGATACAAGCAGGGAACAAAGATAACCATATAACATCAAGGTCCATTCACATACTTGTAAAACAAGACTGAACATTAAGGTTGTTAAATTAATCTTGTAAGCCTTGTTTCTATGCATCGTGCTCCTCCTTTATTATTTTGTTTATTCCCTAGGACTGACTGTCTGTATGACCTTACTATTTTCTGTTTGAAATTTTATGTTTGTATATTGTTCAAGAGCTCTATATTCAGCTGTGTTTATCTTATCTTTGATCCACATTGACAATGTTGCCATAGCATATGTCCCTGTTCAGTATGATACATTTGTCTCATACACAACTCTAGTTTACTGTAGAATTTGACCAAGTTTACCATGTTAAAAGGTATGCTCTATCTTTCTTGCCAAATCTATAGTAATTCAAAAAGCATAAAGTGACTAGAAAGTATTACCACTGAATTGGAATTTGTTCTCTCTCTTCCATACTATGAACGTTAGGCCATATTGAAAGAAAAGTTCTAGATCTCACGGTCTCCAGCACACCATATAACTGACCTAAAAATGATCTAATTTTGATATTTGGTTCAATTTTGGTTATTTTCTTTGAGATTAACAGTTGTTTTAGAGCCTGTTTTACCTAAATGGATGAAAAATAAATTTGCAAACCATCACTTAGATTTTTTAAACAGATGGACAAGAATCTAGAATTTTATTATAATGGGCATTAACCAATCCAACTCTTAAGATAAATTCTTAAATTTTATTTATATAAAAAAAATATTAAAGACATTAACATCATTTAAAGCAGTGAAATTCTGCCTGTTTGGCAGAGATAAAAAGACAAAATATATTTCTCCATTCATATTTTCAGAATTATAATACAAGCATATACACCATGGTCATAGCTAGGCATTATGTGATACCCAAAGTTAGCTCCCTTGGCAAATATTTTTGTGTCCAGATACTAGAAGGGAGACAACTCATTAAACATGTATTTGATCAATTAACAACATGCATAAAGAAAAAGAATATAATATCTGAAAGTTTTCAATTATATCAAGAAAAGAGCACAAAAAACATCCAACTGAAGAATTATTCAGAATGCATATTATGCATGACAAAAAATAAATAATAATTATTGCAATGATTTTTGAACCATTACTATTAAACATTTGTATTGAAATATTTTTTTTGTTTTGCACCAATTAAAATATGTGCCACTAATTAAAGATTGCACACCAAATTTTGCATTTGCAATATTTAGTACATTACTTTTTTAATCCGTAGTTTGAAATCTCTACAAATGATTAACCCTTCTACCAATGTGACTAAAGATTTACAAATTTGCAGATCCAATAGAACTATTTTCATACGGTTTTTGTTTTTATTTTGTTTGTTTTCAGTTCTATATCAGATGCTGTAAGTGGATCTACTATGACCATGGTCATTTTTCAGTACCTATATTCCCCAATTAAATATTGCAATTCTGTGTACCTATTAAAAAAACAGCAAAAAACCTGAGGTCAATTTTTACTAAAAATCTTCAGATGCTAAGGTGTGACCACTTTTCTTTGCTGATACATACTAATGGACAAATCTATAGAAACAGAATTGTTAACCTTGAGCAGGTAATGATTTATATGTCTCAGTATTGTTGTTAATTAAGTGAAAAGAATATTGATGATTAATTTTTAAAACTGATATATGAATAAGTATGTAACAATGACCACAGTCATACTGGATCCACTGTAAATATATTTGGATTTTTTGTGATTCTTATATGCACGTAGGAGACAAAATATGGAATTTCTATTTGCAGAGACATAAATTTTGTGCAATATTGGTATTAGTTTTTATGACATACAATCTTTAATGGAAAATTGTTTAAAAAATGAATGAAATTGCAACAAGTAATGATTCAATATACATAGACAATGAAATGGATAACAGAAAACAGCAACAACAACAAAATCATGAGTAAAATCGGATATAAACAAGGTATAAGGGGTTACTATTTGTACCAGCCTGATGCACACTCAGGCTTAACATCAGTTGCCCTCACAATTCTCACTCAATATTGATATGTAGATTCATTATGAAATTAACATTATAAATCAAACAAGTAAAAAGAATGGTCAAATACATCCAAGAGTCACTGGGGCAAAAATCTGGTAAAACTCAAATTTATTGATACATTGCTCTGTGATGAAATCAGTCAGAAAAACAATATGTCCCATATTTCAATATCAGTAATTCAGATATAGAATCATCTTATATAAAATTGAAAATTTCAATTTTAACAAGGTTAATATATTCTTTATTGCCATATCTGGAATGCAATCTTACAAAATTACCATCGTATTATGCATATGTGCACAACAGTAGTGCAAAAGTATAGCAACAAACACATGGCACCTTGTGAGCAACCCTATATTTTCTTGTTCCACATCCAGTTCTGTGATACTGGCATTATCAACAAATGTAGTCCTAAGGAAATTCATACAAGTTACTGACAACACAACTGAAAACTGTAAAAAATTGGAAGTCTATGTACACAGCTAACTTCAATTGTCATGGTAATGTCTGGAATGACAAAATTAGATCTGATCAAAGTGTGTCAATCATGAAGTTTTTGACTTTGAGTGAGATTTTCAAACTTCCTCTATTTTTTCCATTATAATGCATTAGAATTTTTTGTACACTAACTCTGACATTTTTGTTCAATATTGGATTAAATACATTCCAAAGAGAATTCTGACAAAAATTACAAAATTGTTAATACTAGTATTCCTTCTTGGTGGTTTACAGGAATAAACTCCTAGTGCAATGGAAAATCCAATGGGGTTCAGTTTCATACTAAATTTTCAAACACTAACTCCAAAATAAACACACTGACATATCACTAGTATATTTTGCTCAAAATTATGTAGTGACAATGCTATATGACATTGAACCCTCAATTTCTGGATATGAGGAGTGCCCTACCTTAATTACTAAAATACCGTACTGGAGATAGACGTGGCTCGCTGAGTTCACATCCTTGAACAGGTGTCTATCATAAGCATGAACAAATTAAGTCACATATTCTCCGATGTCTACCATATGCACCAACAAAACATGTACCAAGGTCTTTGAACCAGATGAAGAGCTCTTCCTTCGACAGATAATCTTTGCCAAACTATTACCTCCACAATAGATTAGGGCTATTCCATTAAAATGGATGTGGGTGGGTACTAAGGGAATTTCAAAATACCCCCACAAACAACAACCATTTTGTAGAAAACTGAACATACAAATAGTGGCCGCAAGGTGAGAATGACCCTTGACCAATGACCAAAAATAAAACTTCCCTTCCTACCCTCCCCCCCCCCCCCCCCCCCCCCCATCCATTTTAATGGAATAGCCCTTAACAAAGCCAAACCAATGTGACATGTAATAAATTGAGATTTCATACTGAGGTTGTATATAATCTGACATATGGAGAAAAGCGTCTACTTCCCTTGTAACATAGGTGAAAATCTGACGAAAGGTAGAGGTATTCACTTCTGTTTTAGAGAGTGCAAATCAAAGTGAATACAAAAGCCACATTTCTATGCTTTCTATCTAAATATGAAACAAATATGCTTCTAAAGATGTTTTGTATTATTTCAAGAAATCAGGAAATTATCGGTATATGCTCTAATGAACGATTTACAGAAATTCAACAACAAAACAAAGCAAGTAACATAAAAAATGATAAAAAATGACAAAATAAAGAGTAAAAAAATAGTTAGAATTTTAACAATGGAATGTTAAAAATAATTCTAAACTCAATGGAGACATGCAATTGTGTAATTTTACAATAGACGAATTTCCAATTTTATTTTATGAATGAATTGCGCTGATTGAGCTGGGGGTCAATCTGAGAAAATATGTCACGCAACATTGTGACATCCAAAAATCTATATTGTGACACCCAAATTTTCTGGGAAAATTCACCAACTGGAAACTCGTCTATGCTTTGGTTGTACAATATTTAAATAAATGCTTTTCTTAACATAGAATTGCTGTATCTAGCCTTTAAGTACAATTACATAAAAAGTCAAGATGAGCAAAAACTATGTTTGATATTTTAACTTTGATTTCTCTTACAAACTAAAATTACAAAGGCAGAAGGGACAAAACAATTTATTTTTGGTGGGGGTGGGGGAAATACTTTACAGGATTTCACTAAAATTTGAAAGCAAAAATAAAACTATAGTTGTTTTGTAAAGTGTATTAAATTTAATGGAATTCCCTATACAACAATAAATAAATGATATGAAAATCCATAATGCAAAATTTGGATTGTCCTTGACATATGATTTAACATCAAGTGAAATAACTCTGTAAATATAAATTAGCAAATTTCAATCAAATGCAAAACTTTTGCATGATTTAAAAAAAAACTGTGTGAAAGCACTGAATTTATTTCAAAAATGACACAGAACCTTCTTTCATTAATATCAACACGGTGTACACTTAAAACTTTTAATAGAAATTAAAATCTGAAAAATTTCAATAATGGAGACCTTCCTGTTGCAAATATCAATACTGTGCTTAAATAAATTGAAACACATCAGTATCATGAGCTGTAATGCCTGATGAATCAAAAGGGTCATTACTGTTGTGCATCTTCCATTGGAGGAGACCCTAAATAGAAATTGTATAATATAAAGTCAGTATGTTTTTTTTTAGATAACTCTGGTACAGAAATGAATTCAAAGTAATAGTAGAGAGGGACTGACTGTATGCATGCCATCTGAATAAAAAATAGTCAAAGACTAATTATCTCCCCTTCACAATTTCAAAAGCAACCATATCACTTCTTCATGCACATCTTCAGATGGTAAACTACAACTGTGTAACTTATCATCAAAATCCAAGCAGCCATTTAGGTGAATACTGTAAACGTAATAATTTTCGTGGATGCTTATTTTGGCAGTTTATGAAGCACGGTTTTCAATGTTATTAAGGCTTTTTCTATGCAAAAACTTATTTTCACAGGTACTATTTTTTGCGTTCAAGAGCCAACCGAGAAAATAGCGAAAATTAGTACACCGCAAAAATTAATATGTTTACAGTATGCTATGACAAGGTACATGGACGGACAGGTGGACACACAGGGGGACTCCTATATACCCCCAAACTTTGTTTACAAGGGGTATAACAAATGCCAAAATAATCTGAAGGTCCCACTAAAACAACAATAAAGTATTATGCCAGAATCAAACGAATGAACACACATACATAAATATACATACATCCTAGTATAACAATATTTTTGCAGTAGCACTTCACATGCTCAGAACAACATTTTACCAGTATTGTATACATGTAGTAAACAAAAACAAATCACAAATAGTTACCTCCCCCTTATTCTTAATTTCAACTCGAAATTAAAAAAAAAAACATTTGAGTAAAATTTTAAAAGATTTAAATAAAATCAATCAAATGATAAAGATAGATTTTAGCCAAAAGTAGGCCTATGTATTTTAAAATAATCATACAAAATATTAAGTAACCCCTACTTTACTGAGAAAGAATAAGTTTTAAATGGACAAACAACAAATGACTATTTGAACCAAATATGCAAAAACATATGTTTTGAGCCAAATATGTGAAAAATTAAATCATGTTTGCCTTTCTAGTCCTTTGTTTTTAACCTGGCACCACTACACATCATCCACCCTGTTCTAACACTTTCCAGGCGGAATTAATTTTGTACAATTCCTAGTTTTCAAAACTTTGCAAACTTATGCAAATTAGATGCAAATGAGTTGAAATTTTTCAATGAAACTTTGCCAGCATCATTATACTGATATATGAATGAAGATGGGTGGGATGGTGGGTGGGGTGGAGGAGGAGGGAGGTGGGCCGAAATGCAGTTACCCATGCTGAAAAATGGAAATTTTGGTCATTTTTTGACATTCAAGTTGTCATGGAAACCTGCTAAAATGAGTTAGGCAAGCTATATTGCACATACATATAGAGTGGCCAGTCATCTTAGCTTTTGTGCATCAAGAGTCTTCAATCTATAACAGGAGAGTCAGAGTTTGATAGATTGATTGATTGATTGATGTTTTACGCCAACTTCAGCAATATTTCAGCTATATTGTGGCGAGAACTCAGAGTTTGATAGACCCTTATTGGAAAAAATGCCGATTTCTGCAATTTTTGCTTACAAATTGGTGTAAAAAATGGTGTCTGGCACATTTTTAGACCCTTTCTGTAAACAAACAAGAGGCTCTCAAGAGCCTGTATCGCTCACCTGGGCCTTGGCTAACATAGACAGTCCAATTAACCTTAAAAATAAAGGACATCATTTTCGAGTATGTTTATAGACCTTGATGGTATTTGCTTCAAAGTTGAACTATATTCATGATGGCATACATTTTGGATATGGTTACCATTTTTGAAGGAGGCCAACCCAGAAAAGAACAAAAAGATCAAAAACTTTCAAAGGCATCATCAAAGGACAATTATGACTAAGTTTGGTTTCAATTGGCCTAGTACTTTCAGATGAGAAGATTCCCATAAGGTCATATGTTAAACTAAGTTCCAATCTAGAATGAGGTGAAGACTTGATGGACAATTTTCTAAATCCCCTTTAGAAAATTGTCCATCAAGTCTTCACCTCATTCTCAATAGTTTAACATTGGCCCCTATGGGAAAGCATTCAATGATTTTCTCCTCTGAAACAACAATCTTATTGGTTCCAAACTTGGTCAGAATATTTCACAAGTTTGGAACCAATAAGATTGTTGTTTCAGAGGAGAAAATCATTGAATGCTTTCCCATAAGGGCCAATGTTAAACTATTTTCCCAGCTGGGGGCCATCTTGGATGGGATGCAGACTTGCCACATTTTTCTTTAAAGAGGGCCAACTAAGGACTATTGTGTCCAAGTTTTGTTCAAACTGGCCTTGTAGTTTCAGAGGAAAAAATCTTTGAATGTGTTTTCCTATAGGGTACAATGTTAAACTAAGTTCCCTGCTTGCAGCAATCTTGGATGAGGTGCAGACTTGCCAGACATATTTTTTGAAGGGGACCAACCAAGGACTATGTTGACCAAGTTTAGATAAAATTGGCATTGTTGTTTCAGAGAAGATCTTTGAATGCTTTCCCATAGGGTCCAATGTTAAACTATATTCCCTGCTGGCGGCCATCTTGGATGAGATGAGGACTTGACAGAAATATTTTTTAAAGGGGCCAACTACAGACTATTGTGACCAGGTTGCTTCCAATTGGCCTAATGGTTTTTTAGAATGCGATCTTAGAAAATGTTTTCCCATAGCGTCAAATGTTAAAATATCCTCCCCGCTGGCGGCCATCTTGGAAGAAGTTGGAGAACTTGACCAAGTTCAATAAAATGTAGTCCTTGACATGCTGAACATTTTTGCAATTTAAACTTGACCTCTATCTCAAAGCGTTTTTGAAGTATAGGACAAAAAGTATAAAATCACGAAAAATTTGACCAATAAAGAGAAATAACTCGTATATGGGTAGTTGGATTTTCTTCAAAATTTCCATGTAAGTAGATCTTGACATGCTGAACATTTTTGCAATAAAAACTTAACCTCTATCTGTTATAGTTTTTTTAATGAAAAATAAAAAACATCAAAATTTCAAAAATTTTACGGAAAAAGGGCAATAACTCTAAGATGGGTCATCAGATTTTCTTCAAAATTTCAGGATGGGTAGATTTTGTCATGCTGATCATTTTAACCCCATGTCAGATTTTTTATATCTGTAATGGTTTTCTGCAATTTACCCCTATGTTCTATTTTTAGTAACAGCAGTCATGTTGTTTGACCTAGGACATAAAAAATAACAAATTTGAAACTAGATACCCTGGTGATGATTCAGTTGAAGTTTGATTGCATTTGGCCCAGTGGTTTCAGAGGAGAAGATTTTTAAAGCGAGCTTACGACGGACGGACGGACGGACGACGGACGCCAAGTGATGGCAAAAGCTCACCCTGGCATAGCCAGGTGAGCTAAAAAGCCAAGAACTTGACATTTCTCCTGCAGGTCTTGAAGTACTAGGGGTCTATGACAGCCCACCCCTCAACTAGAGGCCCCCAGGAGCCTGTATCACACACCTGGCTTTCAGTTGCCACAATCGTGGTAGCATTGTAAGTTATACAGTTGATCATCAGTCTCTCAAACTTTAGTACCTCAAACACCACCAATATCTTGAACAGCATTTAAAGTCTGATCATGTTGTAATATTTTTCTTTGTTGGGTTTTATTGACAAAAAAATGCTCTTGCTAAGGACCACTTTCGACACCAGTTTTGAAGCTGAGACATCATTATGTAACTGGTGCTCAACAAACAATTTTCCCACCTTTTTTGGCAACCATTTTGAAAATGGCCGTCAGCAAAAAATTTTCAACATAAGTTTTGAAGTTGCGACATCAATATCTATTTGGAAACCAAATTTCATTGAAATCAGACAACATTGAATTTTCTGCCTTTTTTGTGGCCATTTTGAAAAAAGCAGTCAACAAATAATTTTCAACATCGGTTTTGAAGTTGCAACATCAATACCTTTTTGGAAACCAAATTTCATAGAAACTGGACAATGTTGAATTTTCCCGCCTTTTGTGGCAACCATTTTGAAAATGGCGGTCAACAAACAATTGTTAACATCTGTTTTGAAGTTGTGACATCAATACCTATTTGGCAACCAAATTTCATTGAAATCAGACAATGTTGAATTTTCCTGCCTTTTTTGGCGGCCATTTTGAAAATGGTGGTCAAGAACAATTTTTGACATCAGTTTTGAAGTTGCAACATCAATACCTATTTGCAAACCAAATTTCATTGAAATCGAACAATGTTGAATTTTCCCGCCTTTTTTGGCGGCCATTTTGAAAATGGCGATCAAAGAACAATTTTCAATACAGGTTTTGAAGTCGCATTTGGAAACCAAATTTCATTGAAATCAGACAATGTTGAATTTTCCCGCCTTTATGGGTGGCCATTTTGAAAATGGCGGTCAACGAACAATTTTCAACACAGGTTTTGAAGTCGCAACTTCAATATCTGTTTGGAAACCAAATTTCATTGAAATCTGACAATGTTGAATTTTCCCGCCTTTTTTTGGCGGCCATCTTGAAAATGGTGGTCAAAGAACTATTTTCAATACCAGTTTTTAAGTCGCATCAGCATGGCAAACATTTCAAACTGTTACACTAAACTTCATCTTCTATAGTTTTGGAAATAAAATAAAAAAAACAATTATTTCAAAAAATTGGTGAAAAAAGGGCAATAACTCCTACAAGGTTTATGGATTTTCTTCAACATTTCAGGTTGGGTAAATCTTGATATGCTGAACATTTTTGCAATTTACACTTGACCTCTATCTGTTACACTTTTTGAAACAAAAAATAAAACATAGGTAATCAACAATTACAAAGTTCGCCTCGTTAAGGCACATGGACACAGAAACCCTATTTGGCCAGGGTGCTCATTTACCATACCTTATGCATGTATACAAAGGCTAGAAGATCTTACCATGTACAGTAACTGAGACTTGAATTCGGACATAAATGGTAAAGTGACCCAATTTTGCTTGGATGCTGACCTACCTGCAAAGATGCATGCACATGCAAGGTTAGATGATCCTACCATGTACAGTTACTTAGATATGAACTCGAACGTTAACTTGAATCTAAGTCAATCATGTGGAAAACATAGGTCAAAGTGACCTAATTTCGCTGGATGCTGATCTACCCCCAAAGATGTATGCACATGCAAGGTTAGATGATCCTACCATGTACGGTTACTTAGATCTGAACTCGGACATAAACTTGAATGTAAGTCAATCATGCGGAAAATATAGGTCAAAGTGACCTAATTTTGCTTGGATGCTGACCTACCCCCAAAGATGCATGCACATGCAAGGTTAGATGATCGTACCATGTACAGTTACTTAGATCTGAACTCGGACGTTAACTTGAATCTAAGTCAATCATGCGGAAAATATAGGTCAAAGTGCCCTAATTTTGCCTGGATGCTGACCTACCCCCAAAGATGCATGCACATGCAAAGTTAGATGATCGTACCATGTACAGTTACTTAGATCTGAACTTGGACGTAAACTTGAATGTAAGTCAATCATGCGCAAAATATAGGTCAAAGTGACCTAATTTTGCCTGGATGCTGACCTACCCCCAAAGATGCATGCACATGCAAGGTTAGATGATCCTACCATGTACAGTTACTGAGATATCAACTCGAACCTAAAATTAAATGAAAGCCAGCCAAGCGGAAAATATATGTCAAAGAGACCTCATTTTCCTGGAGGCTGTGAGTTAGCCCAAGATGCATCTGTACACAAAGTTTGATGACCCTACCCTTCATAGTTACCAAGATATATACCTAAATGTGGACGCGGACACGGATGCGGACGCGGACGCCGGGGGTACTCCAATAGTCCCCCTCAACTTCGTTGAGGCGAACTAAAAATATGCTTTATCATAAACATGTACAACTATTTCAATAAAGATTTTGCAGATTGGTATGAATTGGTTTCCAGAAATTGCAACATTCCTTATAAATTAATATTCTCTTATGATGCACGCTTATTATATATTCCTTGCACGAATAGTTATTTGTGGTACATAACTAGACTTTGAATCTGCAGTTAGATATGAACTTGTTGAATCGCTTTTACAGGAATTTCATTGGTCGAGCTCCAAGTAATAACACATCACGCGTGATGTGTTATTATTTTTTCGACGTTTTTATTGGATCACTGTGAAATCTCGTTGGCCGTGATTAGCGTTACCTAGCAACGGTGTTGTTGTTTGAAACAAAAACAGCAGTTCAGCACTAAATATTATGAAAATCATAAGAGAAATAGTTTTAACAACTCGAAAGAATTTTATATCGCTGGATATCAACTCTCGTTATGTAATTTCAAATATAATAAACTCACCAAAGGCTTGTTTATTATATTTTGAAATTACATAACTCTAGTTGATATCCATCGATATACAATTCTTTCTCATAATGAAAACTATAAATATCACATTTTACTCAAGGTCTTGATATGGTTTTTTCTTGGGCTCAGAAAATCTGTCAAAGCAGTGCTAAATATTGTAGACACAAGTCATTATAGCATTACTATGAATAATACATGTATATATTTTATTGTTGTTGTCTGGTTGTGATCCAATCCCATTGTTAGAAAAAAAATTCTATGTTTTAAAATTTTTTGTGATCAGTTTAAGATTAGGCAGGAAATAAGTATATTACCAATCCTGTTAATTACAGATATGTGTAAAATAAATTTCTATATAATAATTACTTTCAGCTTTTCTCAGTTTCTTCTCAGCCCCTTTCCAATCTTCTTTACCAATCAAATAACAGGCATTGTTGTAACAAATTTCATACGTGTTCTCCTCCAAACCAGTGTTCTCCTGAAAAAGTCGATTAAGATAGTAAACAGAAATTGTTATCTTGACAGGTCTAAAAATGCATGCAAAAATATGGCACGTGAATATACAAAGTTTGTGACAAACATCAAATTTGTATCATTTACCAGAGAAAACTTTGACAAAAACAAATTACTCTTTAATGTGAAATAAAGGGCTACGCCGAGTGCAGCATGATACGACCGCAGCATGTCGACCACTGAAATTTCAACAAAAGTAGTTTAAAGTGAATGTGGACACAGTAAAGAGCTTGACACACTAATTAGATGGACACAAAAAGAAGCTTGACACAGTTATTAGCTAGAAACAAAATAGGGAAAAATTCAACCCTTTTGATCACTTACTGATGAAAAAAACATAAGAGCTTATGCATAATATGTACTATCAACTAAAACTTTACATCTATAGAAATTCAAAGAAAAAAATTCCATCGAAATCTGATGAAAAATAAAGATTGCATTTTTGGCCCCTTTGACCCCTTGTAGCTTGGAAACGGTAAGAACTACGCCAAATCCAATGAAATACTACTGAAAGCTTAGATCAAAAGGAATCCAATTATTTTTTTTTTGAGATTTGCCCCTGTTGGACCCCATTTATCTTGTGAGCGGTACATGCTACATGAAATCCGTTGGCATACTCTAGATTGGAAATTTCCTCAGGAGCACACTGAAAAAAACCCCATCGAAATCTGATTACTAATAAAGATTCTACAAACAAACATGTGAAAACACCCAATTTAACCCTTTTTAGCCCCTTTTTTAAAAACGGGTGGGGCCACAATGACCAAAACTAAGCCAAGCCTTGCTTTTGTTCCAAAGAACATTTTGTTAAAATTTCATAAGGATTGATCTACTGGAACTAAAGTTATTGACCAAAAACTAAAGTGTCTACAGACGACGACAACGACGACGACAACGACGACAGCACCATACCAATATACAACTGCAAAAATTTTTGTAGTCGTATAAAAACAGAATCAAACATTGACTTATGTTGATAACAGGAAAACATTGACTAAAGTTGATTACAGGAAGTAGTATCCCATCAGGTCTGAAAATGCATCCTAAAATATGGCAGGACTCTCTTTTTCCTACTGAAGCAGATTTTGCTGAAAAATTTGTAATTTTGGGATGGTGTACCCACTGATGCTATACAATCACAGGGGTGTACCCACTGATGCTATACAATCACAGGGGTGTACCCACTGATGCTATACAATCAGAGGGGTGTACCATGCTATACAATCACAGGGGTGTACCCACTGATGCTATACAATCACAGGGGTGTACCCACTGATGCTACAATCACAGGGGTGTACCCACTGATGTTATACAATCACAGGTGTGTACCCACTGATGCTATACAATCACAGGGGTGTACCCACTGATGTTATACAATCACAGGGGTGTACCCACTGATGCTATACAATCACAGGGGTGTACCCACTGATGTTATACAATCACAGGGGTGTACCCACTGATGTTATACAATCACAGGGGTGTACCAACTGATGTTATACAATCACAGGGGTGTACCCACTGATGTTATACAATCACAGGGGTGTACCCACTGATGCTACAATCACAGGGGTGTACCCACTGATGTTATACAATCACAGGTGTGTACCCACTGATGCTATACAATCACAGGGGTGTACCCACTGATGTTATACAATCACAGGGGTGTACCCACTGATGCTATACAATCACAGGGGTGTACCCACTAATGCTATACAATCACAGGGGTGTACCCACTGATGCTATACAATCACAGGGGTGTACCTACTGATGCTATACAATCCCAGGTCTTTATGTTTTATTGAAGTATTCCTGCAGATAGTTATGCATTACTGTCTATACATAAAAACTTTGTATTAGTAAAGTATTACTCACGATATCTGTTTTATCCCAGAGTTGTAAAGAACTTTGACAAAGTATTACTCACGATATCTGTTTTATCCCAGAGTTGTAAAGAATTTTGACAAAGTATTACTCACGATATCTGTTTTATCCCAGAGTTGTAAAGAACTTTGACAAAGTATTATTTACGATATCTGTTTTATCCCAGAGTTGTAAAGAACTTTGACAAAGTATTACTCTCGATATCTGCTTTATCCCAGAGTTGTAAAGAAATTAGACAAAGTATTACTCACGATATCTGTTTTATCCCAGAGTTGTAAAGAACTCTGACAAAGTATTACTCACGATATCTGTTTTATCCCAGAGTTGTAAAGAACTTTGACAAAGTATTACTCACGATATCTGTTTTATCCCAGAGTTGTAAAGAACTTTGACAAAGTATTACTCACGATATCTGTTTTATCCCAGAGTTGTAAAGAACTTTGACAAAGTATTACTCACGATATCTG
>MJUU01028642.1:159727-177309 GCA_002080025.1 Modiolus philippinarum
GTATGTACTCCCCAAGACGCAACTGCATGTCAAATATCAAGTGCCTAGGACTACTGGTTTAGGCTGTACAAACTGCTTGCTAAAAACTTAATCTGATCGTTCATGCATGACTAAGGGGCTAGGGCCACAATCTAAGTAGGGATTTGAGTTGTACCCATAATAATGCAACTGCACATCAAATACTATGGACCTACAACTAACATAAGCTGGTTAATTCACAATAGTTTGCAATTGTTGATACCGCCACCGCCAGAAACACTATCCCTAAGTCTCGCTTCCACAACTTTTTCGTCGCAGGCGAGACAAAAACCTGAATATGACTGAAACATAAATTGTGGTAAAACTGACTTAAAATGATTTCAATTTGACAATCACATTTTGTGGCACACCTTTTGCATAGTTTTTCTTCAGTTAAAACCCATTTAACATTGGTCACAAGGTTAGTAGTAAATCACAGTAGACATTTATTTCCTCCAATACACATTAAATGAAGTATGAACATGTTAAGTCCCACTCTAATGGTATTTCTGCATATGTCCAGTCTCCAATACTTTTGAGTCCCTTCCTCCTGTAAAACTATTACCTGTTTAGCACAAGATCTCAACCAATCTTTGAGGACTTTCTCCTTGAGATTAGAAGCTGTAAATGCCATGAAGTAATCATTTGGTCCACTACCATTAAGTATTCCACTCCCATTCGATACCATGGATAAGGAATCACTAATTGTAGTGTATTATTGTTACCTGTTTAGCACAAGATCTGAGCCAATCTTTGAGGACTTTCTCCTGGAGATTACATCCTGTAAATGCCATGAAGTAATTGTGTGGTCCATCACCATTAGGTATCCCACTCCCGTTAGAGACCATGGATAAAGAATCACTAACTGTAGCATATGACAAGTCTACTGGCTGTTCAGAATCTGAAAAAATGGGTAATCAATGATTACAAAGTTAGCCTCGTTATGGCACATTGTCAGAATAACCTAATTTGGCCTGGATGCTGACCTACTATCAGAGGTACATGCATATGCAAGTTTACATAATCTTTACATGTATAGTGACTGAGATCTAAACTCTTCAGAAAATTTGGATGTAACTCAATCAAGCGGAAAATATATGTTAAAGAGACCTCATTTTGCCTGGATGCTGACCTTCAATCAGAGATACATGCATATGTAAAGTAAGATGATCCTACTATGTATAGTGAATGAGATTGGACGTAAACTTATATGTAAGTCTTTCAAGCAGAAAATATTGGTCAAAGTGACCTAATTTTGCCTGGATACTAATCTACCATCAGAGATGCATGCACATGCCAGATTACATGATTCTACCATGTATAGTGACTGAGATCTGAACTCAAATGTAAACTTGAATGTAAGTCGTTCAAGCAGAAAAAATTGGTCAAAGTGACCTAATTTTGCCTGGATGCTGACCTACCATCAGAGAAGCATGCATATGCAAAGTTACATGATCCTACCATGTATAGTGACTGAGATCTGAACTCTGGATGTAAACTTGAATGTAAGTCGTTAAAACGTAGAATATAGGTCAAAAAGACCTAATTTTGCCTGGATGCTGACCTACCATCAGAGATGCATGCATATGCCAGGTTACATGATCCTACCATGTATAATGACTGAGATCTGAACTCTGAAGTAAACTTGAAGGTAAGTCGTTCAAGTGGAAAATATATGTAAAGGGGCCTAATATGCCTGGATGCTGACCTACTGCCAAAAATGAATGCACATGCAAGGTTCGATGATCCTACCATGTACACTTACTTAGATCTGAACTCGGACATAAACTTGAATGTAAGTCGATCATGTAGAAAATATAGGTCATCGTGACCTAATTTTGCCTACATGCTGACCTGCCACCAAAGATTCAGGCACATGCAAAGTTAGATGATCCTTCCGTGTCCAATTACTTAGATCTGAACTCGGACATAAACTTGAATGTTGGTCAATCATGCGGAAAATATAGGTCAAAGTGACCTAATTTTGCCTGGATGCTGACCTACCATCAAAGATGCATGCACATGCAAGGTTAGTTGATCCTATCATGTACAGTTACTGAGATATCAACTCGGACCTAAAATTAAATGAAAGCCAATTATGCAGAAAATATAGGTCAAAGAGACCTAATTTTCTTGGAGGCTGTAGATAGCCCAAGATGCATCTGTATGCAAAGTTACCTAAATGTGGACGCTGACGTAGATGTTGACTCGGACACCTAGGATACTCAAATAGCCCCCTCAACTTCGTTGAGGTGAACAAAGAATGTATTTTCCTAAAACAAAAACAAAAAAAAATCTCACCACCAATTTAAAATGGAAATAAGTGAATGTTATTTTGATTTAGCCATTTTTTGGGTGATTTATCAATAATCATACCTTGTTATATCTATCTATATATTTAATAACAATCTCCAAACATCCAATTTGTTGAACAATTGTTAAACTTGGATGAACTGTTTTAATGCTTACTTATATTTTTAATAAAACAAGAGGCTCTCAACAGCCTGTATCGCTCACCTGGGCCACGGTTGAAATATGCAGTTAAAATAATTCCAAAGTTTTAAGGGCATTATTTTCAAATTTATTAATAGACATTGATGTTATATTATCTTAAGTTAAACTATGTTCCAGACTGGCAGCTATTTTGGATGGGAGGTGCAGTTCTACTGTCATCTTTCTTGAAGGGGACCATCTAAGGACAATTGAGTCTAATTTTGGTTCCAATTGACTAAATATTTTTCAGAGGAGAACATCTTTAAATGCTTTCCGATAGGTCTCAAGGTTAAACTATGTTCCCCATTGGGGACATCTTGAATGCGATCATACCTGTTAACCTTCTGAAACCCAACTGCAGGAGATCTCCTGCAATCCAGTTTCAAATTGCGGCAGATTTTGCATAGCGTGATTTTCGACTTGTTTCCCAGGTTTCCCCCTGTCAGTGAGGTCAGCTTATGACGTGCTTGGATGATTTCTGTCTATTATTTTTTAAAGAAAGGTATTTAGACTGGCTACAATTCTAACCAATTTATCATTTCAATGATAAAATGTTGAAGTTAGCAATATGTCATAGTGGAAATAACAATAAATCAGTATATATCAATAAATAGGTAAAATCATTAATTTTTTTAAGTTTTAAGTTCAACAAAACCAAAAAATGTTGTGAAAATGTCCAAAAATATTATTTCAGATCATGTAATTTGGATCATTTGCAAAATATACCAATAAATTGGGGTATTTCAGTGTGAACACAAAAATCTTAAGGCCATTATTTAGGAAATGGAAAATTATACAAGGGAGGTAATTAGCGGTATTTTTATAAAAATGGTTGTCAAAATAACTTAGTTGATTCCTGGTAATTATTGTCACTGTTGACTGATTGCAATATAAACAACACCTGTCTTCATTACTGCCCCAAATCAGCAATAATTAATCAGTCTAATTAACATATTTACCTGTAAATGCTGATTGACAAAAAATCAATAACTGGCATGTACGATAAAATTATTTCACCTGGATCATTATCAGTTTGACAACATATGATTGCAGGAGATTTTGCAGGAGACATTCACAAAAACAGGAGATTTGTGTCTCCCGGCCGAGAGACCATCTCATTGCAGGAGAAATGTCAGTTTTGTGCCAAATTGTAGGAGTCTCCTGCAGAAATCGGGAGGGTTAACACCTATGAATGCGATACAGACAAGCCAGGCAAATTTTTCAAACCAGAACAACTATGGCCCATTGTGACAAAGTATGTTATTATTATTGGCCCAGTAATTTCAGAGGAGAATATCTTTGATTGTATTTTACCATAGGGTCCAATGTTAAAACTATGATGCCGCTGACGGCCATTTTGAATACAGCGCGGATCTGAAAAACCTTTTTTTTTTGCAGGGGATCATCTAAGGACTACTGTGGCCAAGTTTGATTTCAATTGGCCAAGTAGTTTCAGAGGAAAAGATCTTTGAATGTATTTTCACATAGGGTCCAATGTTAAAACTAAGACCCCCGCTGGCAGCCATCTTAGATATAGTGCAGATCTGAAAAACGACTTTTTGCAGGGGACCATCTAAGGACTATTGTGGCCAAGTTTGGTTTCAATTGGCCAAGTAGTTCTAGAGAAGAAGATCTTTGAATGAAAAGTTACGCCGGACAGACGGATGAAAAGTGATGGCAAAAGCTCACCCTGGCTATAGCCAGGTGAGCTAATAACACATTTAGAAAAAAATTGATTTTTAGTCCTCATGACATGGCAAATATATATATAGATCTTATTGGCAGGCTTATATTAACAGAACTTACCACTAAACTGGACTTTACCATCCACAAAATATATGTTGCCATCAAATGGATAGGACTTAGATGTTGTCTTCAGTTCTGTAATAAATATACATATGTTACAAACAAACATCTACAATTAATATCTGCATCTAACTTAAATTGCTCTATTAATTGTTTTAAATACCTCTGAGAATATTTTGAATAAAATTGTGTTAAATATCACCATTTATCAACGTTTCAATCAAAGTCTTCATATTAAGGATGTAGTAAGGTGAGGTTTTTGAAATTCCTAAATATTATTCGGATTTCTCAGATTTTACCCATTATTACTATGTAATATATTTTGCCCCATTACACCCAATTTTCACTCATTAAAGTCTTCAGTAGGTCATTTAAGGTCAGTAAGCAAAATTTCACTAGATTGTAGATTTTCCTTCCTTGGGAAAGAAATCGGTAATGTTTCCATGTTATACCAAGGTGAAGTCCAAGAGAGAGTTTCCCGCCATTTTTCAAAATGTGAAATATCTTGAAAACAAGGTTCATAACCTATCAATATTTTTAGCTGATTTTATTCCTTGACCAATGCTCTATCAATTTATGGTAGTAATTTAAAATCGTAAATAAATTAAATTTCACCTTACTACATCCTTATGTCTATCAGTTCTATCTATATTTCACAAAATGACTGGCCCTTTCAGTTCTGTACATTATTCCAACAGTTCTTACGTATAATAGGAGCTGTCTTTCTGTAGTTTCCCATTGAATTTTTAGTTTTTTTTATATTGTTCTAAATTTGTTAAGTTTAGAAGCAATGTAATGGTTCACAAATCAGGACAAAAATCACAGAGATAGATCAGTAAAGATTCAATCATACCATGTTTGTGTAGAAGAGTTGATGTTTCACCAGGATTTGAAATGAGTTATGGATTAAAATATGTAAAGTATTTACCACATATGTTAGCAGGGTATATTTTGTGAAGGGAATTGAGATCAGTAATCTTACTTATCTATTTCAAGGCTTAACGAATATTTATTGAGATTTTGGACAATATTTGTTAATTTCATTGGTGAAAGACCAGTCAAAATTGAACTGTAAATTAAAGTAGTAAAATGCAATTCTTTGGAAAGTTATCTGGGGGTTGAGAGCACACTGATTATTAGCTATTTAGTGTATGTTGTTACCATGGTAGTACAAACTGCTATTTTCAGCCAGTTTAAACTTACTTAACAAGCGAGTCTATTACCAACTACTGGTAATAAAATAACCAAACCATATTGGTACATAAGCTGTTATTTATTAGCATCTTTATCACAATACAATTGCCATGCAATGAGTACTGGTAAGCATGGAAAAAATATTTGTTCTTTGAAAATTTCAAGTTTGATGGTTGCAGAGTTGCAACCCCCTGATATAAGGCTAGTTAGCAGGTCTGATATAGCTGTGTTTACTTCCAACTATTCAATCTACACAAACTCAAGTCCTTACAGTGGATTAAATGTGTTACTGAAATAGGTAAATATAGAATCCACAACAGCATCGAGTGAGAAATGACATTTCTACACTAGAGATAGTTGAATTTTCAAATTTTTAAACGTGAGGCTTGCTGAGCATTTAAAATATTTGAAAATTTAACTATCGAGAGTGTAGAAATGTCGTTTCTCAAGAAATACAGTTGTGGATTTTATTTCTCTAATGATTTCAAGGAGATTTTGGACAAAAAATTAACCCCCCCTTTTCTGATGGTCCGAAATAAATGTGTTCTTTGAGAGTGACATCATCAGGCATAGTCGCCTTTTTTCAAGACGTCACAATGGTAAAGTAAGAAAACGGCAAACAAATTTGACGTCATAATTGAATTTCATCCAATCACTTGCCGTAAACAACATTCTCTCTAGAGGAGAAATGTATTTCTCCCACTATTCAGGAAACGTGAAAACGGGCCAAAAATTAGAGAATGTATTATCACTGATACAAGTGCACTTGCCTCTCAGTTTATTAATAACAGACTGCCTCTCTAGGGGTCTTCTGAACCTCAGTACCGTACTCTGAAGAACTACAGAAGGTGGATAACTCTTATACAGCCCAAGTGACCTACAATACAAAATAAAATGTTCTAAATGGAAGTAATTANATTTCACAATATTGACACTTATGCAGTCAGAGGTATCGTAATTGTCGTCAGCTGTTCTGTACTTCCGGTCTGTATTAGGCTTTCGTTTAATCGAAAAATCCGCTTAATCGCAAAATTTTCTCTGACAAATGGGCTTTGCAATTAAGCGGAATCCTCTGTATAACATAATGTATAAGATAAAGCATTTTGTTTTATCCACTTTTCTCCTATTTTTAACAGCTGGTTAAATTTGTACAAGACTTTTTAACCAATGAGCTTTGATTCAATTTCAGCGAAATATTTCTCAATTCACATTTTCACATTTTCCACTTCTTTCATGGCAAAAAAAATTCTCATACAAAAAGTTATGATTTGAAAACTCTTTTTCTTGATACAAAAAATGTCTTGCTCTGACCTTTGAACTATCATGGACATATTGCGACTTACCATCCTGGATATAACAAATGTCTTGCTCTGACCTTTGAACTATCATGGAATGCTGTCTCTGATAATACAGCATCAATGTCCATACTCCTGTTTTAAAAAAAAACATTCTACCATGTAATAAACATAAGAACTGTATAGACTGGCCCTGTTGGTCATCCAAAATTGATTATAAAGAAATTGTGATAATTGTCCTTAATTTAGACTCTCTTATGGGATATCAAAGAAAACTAGAATACTGACATAGTCAGAAAGGGCCCCGCCTCCTTGTGTGTCCCAAAAACCTGTTTGCGGGATTTCATGGAAATCATAAAACAAATTTTGGGGAAAAACATAAATAACAAAATCTTAAGTTATTGTAAATTTAGTTTCTACATATGGCTGCTTTTACAACTTATGTCTCATCTGTTCAGATCAAATCAAAACATTGAAAATAATATATGAATGCCATTTCAACTTATCATAAGACAGAGGTAATTCTCAAAATATGAATTTTTTCAAATAAAAACTAAGTTTTTCCCTAAAAAATGTTTTATGATTCTCCTCAAAATCAGTAGAACCTTCTTTTGATCAAGTCCAATACTGTGCCTTAAACTTATAAAAATCTGTGAAGTCATTTCAAGTTATCATACAACACAGAGCTTATTTTCAAAATATGCACTTTTTTATATAAAAACAAAATTTTTCCCCAAAAAATGTTTTCCGATTTTTCCTCAAAAACAAAAGGGAGCTTCCTTTGGTCAAGTCCAACCTTGAGTATCAAAATCATTAAAATTTCTGGAGGCAATCTTGAGTTATCATACAACATAGAGCTAATTCTCAAAATATGCATTTTTTCATATAAAAACGAAGTTTTTTCCCCAAAAATCATTTTTCCGATTTTCCTCAAAAATGAAAGGGAGCTTCCTTTGGTCAAGTCCAACCTTGAGTATCAAAATCATTAAAATCCCTGGAGGCAATCTTGAGTTATGGTACGACATAGAAAACGCTGAAGGACGGACAGACAAATGGAAGGACAGGCTGATTACTATAGGGCGCCGCCACTTCATGGTAGGCCCTAATAAAAATTGTAGTCTCAGCAAACAAGAAGTGCTTAGGACATAAGTTTGAAATCTGTATGTACACATTAGACCATCATGAGGAAGCTTTTGCCAAAATATGAATTCAATCTGTCAAGTAGTTGGTGAGAAATGGGTGGTTACAGACAGACAAACGGATGGAAGAACAAAGTAATGGCAGTAAACCAGTATAACCCACTACCATGTAGCAGGGGTATAATTAAAGAACACCTCAAACTAAATAACAATTTATCGTCTTTCATATATTTCATATCATTGTAACAATCCAAAACTTATGATATTTGACATTTCCTCTTGAAGCCCTTCCATAGGTTGCACTTATTATCATTTTATCAGAATAAAACAATGTGTTTTTGATGCTGATCAATGAAAAAAATAAATTCTATCAACGGTAATATTCTTGTGTCATAATATCTAAGTAAATTTTATTTTTACCTGGTTATCTCCCCTTTGTCAGCCAAAAAGAATGAAACATCGGAGTTTGCTGATCTTATCATTTTCTGTATGTCACCTAAATCAGAATTCTGAAAGTAAATATACATCTTGGATAAAACAGAACAAGAATATATGTCTAACCTACACAGTGTCCCGTGTTGCAACTGTTTTGAAAATGCTATATTTTGTGATCAGTAAACAATGAAATTGGTGCTAGGGATAATTTTTATGTGATTTTTGAATATCATACCCAAATGTCTACTTTGCAGGCTTAAAATACAGTTGTGTTACGAGATCTTAAAATTTTGTAAGATTTATAAATTTAATAAATGCTCTTCAGGTACTCATAACAGATCATCTAATAAAAGATGCTACATATTTCAATCCAACTTATATATATGCTGATGATGTTCTTTCCATTAATACAAAATGTAATACTTCTTTTGCTAAATGGATCCCATCTATATATTTTCCAGAACTAAAGATACAGGAAACAACAGAAAACACTAGATCTACATCTTTTTTGAACTTACATCTCAAATTTGATGAAAATGGTCATCTTAGCACTAAAATTTACGACAAAAGGGACAATTTTCCTTACATGGATAGTAATATTCAAATTTCTCCTGCCTATGTTGTTTATGTTTCACAACTGATTAGTAATGCAAGAGCTAGCACAAATTATAATGACTTTCTCATCAGACAAAGTTATCTTCGCGACCGCCTTATTAATCAAGGCTTTGAAAAATTCCGTCTCATAGGATCATTAAACTAGAGGCCCAGAGACTGAGCCTGTATTGCTCACCTGACAAAATGCTTCTATGCCATGCATGACCAAAAATGATGTTTTTTACCAATTGGTCGAATTATTTAGCTATGTTCTCCATTAGCACCCGTGTTAATGTTAAACTATGTTCCCCGCTGGCAGCCATATTTTTTATCAGATCGAAACCCAATGAGCAATCTTTGTCAAGAACCATTAATACATCATTCCTATAAAGTTTGGTTGAATTTGCTTCCGTGGTTTCAGAGCAGAAGATGAAAATGAGATTTTTCCCTTAGGGTCCAATGTTAAACCCAAGTTCCACTCTGACGGCCATGTTTTTTATCGGATCGGAATGAAATAAATTATCTTTGTTGAGAACCTTTAGTACATCATTCCTGTAAAGTTTGGTTGAACTTACTTCAGTGGTTTCAGAGGAGAAAATGAAAATGCAATTTTTCCCATAGGGTCCAATGTTAAACCCAAGTTCTGCGCTGGCAGCATTTTTTTTATCGGATCGGAACGAAATGAACTATCTTTGTTGAGGACCTTTAGCATGTTTAGTACATCATTCCTGTAAAGTTTGGTTGAATTTACCTCTGTGGTTTCAGAGCAGAAGATGAAAATGTGATTTTCCTATAGGGTTTAATGTTAAACTATGTTCTGCGCTGGCGGCCATGTTTTTTATTGGATCAGATCCAAATGAGCAATCTTTGTCAAAGACCTTTAGTACATCATTCCTGTAAAGTTTGATTGAATTTGCTTCAGTGGTTTCAGAGCAGAAGATGACAATGTGATTTTTCCCATAGGGTCCAATGTTAAACCTATGTTCCTCGCTGGCGGCCATGTTTTTTATCTGATCGGAACGAAATGAGCAATCTTTGTAAAGGACCTTTAGTACATCATTCCTGTAAAGTTTGGTTGAATTTGCTTCAGTGGTTTCAGAGAAGAAGATGAAAATGTGAAAAGTTAACGGACGACGGATGCCAAGTGATGGCAACAGCTCACACTGACCCTCTCGGGTAAGGTGAGCTAAAAAGTTCTTTAAAAGATATCAGTCCCTTGTGGAAAAATTTGAAGTTTCGGTGCGAACTCTGATTCAAGATTATTTTTTACTTTTTACTAGGATTATCATTACCTTTTACTGTCTACAACCTTTTAATAGCAATTGCTTTTGACTTTCAACTGGACACTACCGCAATGGAAGGGGAGGTTTGGTGCACCATACTGGTTTAACCCATGATTTCTTTTGAAATGCCTGTACAAAGTCAGGACCATTGCGGTCTACAATGTTCTGGTGAATTTTCGCCTTGGTCTCTTTGGCTCTTGACAATTCTGGTTGGTAATTTTTTATTACCCCCCCATACTGTTTCAGTTATTAATTGCTTAGTGAGATCTTTACTGCTTGGACATAGGCATTTACAGAATTCATTGCTAAATGCATAAAGAAATTAAAAATCCTATAAATCTTTTATGCACAGTAAATTTGGCTGTCTCCATACCTTAACAAGACTATTGATTTGTGCTACTCTTGAACATACAGTATTCTCATAATTTTGACAGTCATAAACATCCCATCAGGGATTAACAGACAAAGATTTAAAAGTGAGGATTCAATTTCAAATTATTCAACAAAGAAGTTTTACTTACACTGATTGAAGTGGAGGATGTATGAAGTATCCAATCTTTGTGTCCACTGATTTAATGACTCGCTACCCCCATGGATATCAGTCTTAAAGGTAATACTATTAAAGGACAAAGTTCTACTTACATTAATTGAAGTTGAAGATGTAAACAATATATGGTTAACCCATCCTTGTGCACACTGACTCAATAATACTGGAAATGTCATTCTGTAAACATAAAAAATATAAAATTATAAAATTAAAGTATAAAACTACAATGTTTGTATATTAGAAGTTCATCAAACTTGGGAACAGATATGACGCCCTTTATAATCAAAGTATAATATTTTATTTTTATAACATGATTAAAGTTCTGTTAATTTGATGGGTTGTTATAAGTCATCCCAGTGTTGTGAATTTGCTCCATGTTGAAGACTGCACAGTGCTTGTTTATGTACAATGTATTAATAATGTGAGATTTATTGTTTCTTCTGTAAAAGGTAGACAAGACAACCAATGGAAGATCTGTGTTTCTTCAGTAAAATGATGGTTTACAGTGGAAGATGAACCATTTAAGATCGATGAACATGACCTCGTCTCCCATGGGTAAATGACCAACTGATGTCACAATGTGAGGTACACTCTAATGGTGATGACTTCACTAACACAGTATAGGTTTCCAAATGTATCTTGTCATATTTTACAGAAGAAATAGGAACTTGCATTCCATCAACATTTAAGATCTGGATATCTTACACTTGTGTAAGAAATTCTAAGTCTTATCCTCTCTTTTCACTACGCTCAACTGGAGAAAAGATGAAATTTCTTACACTTGTGAAAGAAATACTAATCTTTAATCTGATCTAATGCAAGATCCTAATAGACTTTGTCCACCACTGGTAAATGACCAAATAAAAGTCAAATGAGTCCTATAAAATAAGCCTTCATAGTTTCATGTCTTTTATATTTAATGTTTTCATCTGACTTTTGCATTTTTTCTGACTGCTGAACCACGAAGTCTTACTGATAGTTGCCATTTTCACATAGCAATTTTGAAAATCAGATACCAATTACCAAGCTTCTCATAACACAAATGAAACAACAAAAGTTGTACTCAATTTTATTATGGCACAATATAAGTTTTGGCTATATATATTATATACATTTCATTCTTGTAAACAAATGAAATTGACAAGCAAAGCATAATTGATATTAGAACTACTGGCGACAAGCTATATATGAATTCTAAAGCATGGCGAACAAATTGATATAAAATTTGAGCCAGCTGGATATGTTAATTAACATAAATAACAATTATTAAGAAAAAATACACAGTTGTAAGTGGCGGGTGGGTGGGTAATTTAAAGAAGAAAAAATTTCAAATGTGCCGCTAAATCGAATGAATGAAATATATATGTAAACATAGCACCATGGCAACAAAAAGACAAATGAACTAAAGGATAAATCTAGACTCCAGAGGGTAAATAAAACACGTGTTGATCCACCTGTTAATTATTTATTTTTATCAAAAAATAATACAGTAGTGAGTGCTGTCTTAACTGATAGTGATAAGTTGAAATTCAATCAAAATATGTATTTCTCTTTTTATTCCTCGAGATAAGGGTTTTTATCCTGTAGTACTAGTTTCCAGTCAAGCTGTCTTTTTGTTTTTGTACCCATTTTCCATACGCATTTTCGAGTACCATGTGCTGATTTATATATTTTGCAAAATATGCATACAAGGCAAATTTATTACGGTTCGAAATAATTTTGATTTTTATACTAACAATTGCTGGCTTAAATGATTCTAACAATATGACATCTTTCAACTTTATTTACCATTGATACTTGTTGTAAACATTTTATAATAATTATTTATTTCTCATTTAACATTTCGATATCTGGATCAGTTAAGAACACCTTATATGTAAAGTTTGGGATGGGGACTTTTCAAAAATCATCTGGAAATGGACTTGATATTCAGTGTTTTTTTTAAAAAGAATTTGCATAAATAAATTCCCCAAGAGATTGCATCTGGGAGTTACTACCATAAAATGGCAACTATGAATAGGACTTTGTGGTTAGGTACTAAAAAAAAATGCAAAAGTTCGATGAAAACGTTGAATATAAAAGACATGAACATACCAAAGCTTATATTAGAGGACTAAATAAAGTCAAGTGAGAGAATAATCACATCCATTATGAAAACTGCAAAACATGAATAAAATGTAACAACATAGCTTAAAAATACATGTGATAATTCTTAAAAATGCATGTGATAATCCTTAAAAATACATGTGATAATTCTTATTATTATACTTTATGCAAATGTCTTACATTATCCGGTTATTTCATTGGATAACTGGCATTTGTTAATTTTCAGTAATGTATCATTAGCCACGACCATCCTTAGCAACATGTGTTAATCGTTAGCAACATGTGTTAATGTCTAAATTAACACCTGCTCCGATCGATGACGTCATCGATGTATACAGATTCTTATTTTCTCGTCACTTTTGTTGTTGTTGTTGACAACAATAATTAAAGCTGTCTTAGTTATAAATGTATTCAATAGTGAAATAAAAGTGACCTTATATGAAAAAGGACCTTGTCACAAATTTAATTGCAGTTAAAAGCACGATACAATAGTAAAACTGTACTATTTGTTTACGTGATTTTTATGTTGCATAAATAATAAATATTATTATTATTATTATTTTCAAACATAACGTACATCGAGGACTTATTGTGTATATTTTATGTATTTTTTTTAAATTATGGATTTCCTTTGTTTGGGTTCTAGTGCTGCTGATGAGGAATAAATTTCCTAAATGGCCATACAGCTCATTAAAATTAATGCAGTTTGAGTTAACATATGTGTTACGGTCTCATGTTCATTTACTCCATATCCTTTCGTAAAATATTAAGCATTCAGTATAATAAAAATCATAATGCCCTTGGATGAAGGTGTTAGTTCGATTAACACACTCGGCGAAAAATTATCACCCTCGACGTTGTCTCGGCTGATAATTTTTACCTCGTGTGTTAATCTACCCTAACACCTTCATCTAAGGGCATTATGTTTATAAAAATACATGAGATAAATCTAAAAATTGATGGGTGTTCCATGGACACTACAGAAGAGACATTTTTAGTCCAGTGAACCTCTAAAATCTGTTAAAATTAAAATTTTAAGTATTAGGTGAATATTTAGATTAGGAGAGAAAAATATCCTGCATATTTGTTTAGAATATGAATTTCCATTTTGATGGGCTTATTCAGATTTACAAACAGAATAAACAAATGAGTTATTTTGGCTATGTGAACCTCTAAAATCTATAAAATCTAAATTTTATGTATCAGATGCACAACTAGATCAGGTGAACAACATATCCTGCATGTTTGGTTTGAATCTGACTTATAGTTATGATGGAGTTGCGGATTAACACAACAGATTAACAAATGAGCCATTTTGGCTCTGTGAACCTATAAATCTGTAAAACCAAAATTCAAAGTATCAGGTTCACAACTACACTTCGGCAATGACATATCATGAAAGTTTGGTTGAAATCAGACTAGCAGTTTTGAAGGAGATGCGGATACAAAAACCAGAATAACAAATGAGCTATTTTGG
This sequence comes from Modiolus philippinarum, assembly GCA_002080025.1. NCBI lineage: Eukaryota > Metazoa > Mollusca > Bivalvia > Mytilida > Modiolidae > Modiolus > Modiolus philippinarum. The sequence continues at coordinate 174,115 of MJUU01028642.1, forward strand.
CTCGGTGAACCGATAAAATCTACAAAAACAAAATTCTAAGTATCAGATGCACAACTACACCAGGGCAATGACATAACCTGAAAGTTTGGTTGAAATCGGACCAGCAGTTTTGGAGGAGTTGAGGATACAAAAGCCGACAGACGATGCAGTAAGATGTAGGACCACGACGTAAGACGACAGATAGTAATCCCTATGTCGACTCTTGCTTACAGCAGGCGACACAAAAATACATGTGATAATTCTATAATGAGAAACATCGGTCAGTTATCTCCCTGTACCAAGTTAGTTATATATAGTTAAAAGGGGGATAATTTTAATCTAAATATAACTAGAGAATGTGTCTGTAAGACACGGATGCCCGGCCAATAAATTTATCGCAACAGATTAACTCAAGTCAATCATTCATAAAATTAGTTCCCTGTCACTGAATTGTGATGAAATCCAAAATTTCACAAAAGTCATTCAACCATAAAATGTAGGTCATGGTCACCCAACTGTTGGTGAAATGGGCAGATCTCTTTTAGCTGAATGTTACAGTGAAATATTATGATGCTACAATACATAATAGTTGAGAAATAGACTTAAACACAAAACTTAACCAAAGTCACTGAAGCATAAAATGTAGGTCAAAGCCACCTAATTGTCAATGATTTGGGTAGTACTCATCAAAGCAATTAATTTGATGAAATATCATTGTCCTATAATGTGTAGTTGTTGAGAAAAGGACTTTAACGCAAAACTTAACTAAAGTCACTGAAGCGTAAAATGTAGGTCAAACCCGCCTAATTGTCAATGGTATGGGTAGTACTCATCAAGGCAATTAATGTGATGAAACACCATTGTCCTATAATGTGTAGTTGTTGAGAAATGGACTTTAAANTGAAGCGTAAAATGTAGGTCAAAGCCACCTAATTGGCAATGATTTGGGTAGTACTCATCAAGGCAATTAATTTGATGAAACATCATTGTCCTATAACATGTAGTTGTTGAGAAATGGACTTTAACACAAAAATTAACCAGAGTAACTCAACCATGAAATATAGGTCAAAGTATCAAACTGCCTAGTGAACTATGTAGTACTATCCAAGATCTACCTACTGGTCTACTATCTTTGTTCTATACCTTACAGTTTCTGAGAAATGGACTTAAATGCAAAACTTAACCGGACGTACGGATGTACGGTCGTACGGACGGACGAACGGAAGGACGGACAAGGGTAACACTATATGCCCCTTCCACATTCGTGGGCGGGGCATAAAAAGAGGCTATTGATATGCTATTTAAAATTATCTCCACTTTGAACCATACAAAACTAACTTGGTGCAGGGAGATAACTATCCGAAGATTCTCAGTGAAATGAAAACATGAAATATTTCAATGTATACAGATTTTAGATGTGTTGTTTCATTTTATTTTTGTTTAGATTCTATATTTGCTCATTTTGTATTAGCCACCATACATTGCTTAGTTCTTCTCTTATTCAATAAATTAATTTTAATATTGCATATTACACTTGTTGTTAACCGTTAGTATTACTTATCTGATATTTATATCATACACTTACTTATGATGCAGAAATGAATGCATNGTGGACCAAAGATGATGTTTGTATGTATTACCCTTGAAAAGTTATGGAGGTTTTAGAAAAAAGTTTACGCCGCCGCCGCCGTCGCCGTCGCCGTCGCCGGATTGCTATACCTATGTCTCGCCTTCAGCGACTTTCGTCGCAGGCGAGACAATAATGCATAGGATCAATACACACTGTCAAAGCACCTGTAAATGCATTGTTTACATTTATAATGCATAGGATCAATACACACTGTCACAGCACCTGTAAATACATTGTACACATATATAATGCATAGGATCAATACACACTGTCACAGCACCTGTAAATATATTGTCTACATATATAGAGATTATTATCTGGCATTTTTCATATCATATCTCATATCAACCAGAGACATTCATATTATCTGGCATTTTTCATATCATATTTCATATCATCCCGAGACATTCATATTAGCCCGAGGGCCGAAGGCCAGAGGTCTAATATGGGTCGAGGGATGATATGGGATATGATACGAAAAATGCCTTATCATAAACTGTTTATCGTATACTTCAATAATTGACCAGCTTTACTCTTCTTTATTTCATATAAAATGAAGTTATGTAAAAAAATATATTCATCTGTAATTTGTGTGTCATTTAGTCAGTGTCGTTTTCATCGGGTTTTGTTTCAATGGGAGCATGCTGGTTTCATTTTTGATATACAGAAACTTCGGAATTTTGTTTTTATTATGCTAAACAAATTCAACAAATACCACTCGCTATTTACAAAAATGAAACAATAAAATGTTCACTTATGAGTATAGAATAGAAACAAGAGGCTCTCAAGAGCCTGTATCGCTCACCTGGGTCATGGCTGACACAATAAGTCAAAATAATCACAACGTTTAAGGTTCTCATTTTCAAATTTGTTTATTAATGTTCAAGGGTCTCATTTTGAAGTTTGCTGATGTTATATGATCCAAAATTAAAACTATGTTCCCCACTGGCAGCTATTTTTGATGGGGCGTAGACCAATTGTCACCTTTCTTGAAGAAGACCATGTATTTTCAGAGGAGATCTTTAAATGATTTCCCATGGGGTCCAAGGTTAAACAATGTTCCCTGCTGACTGCCATCTTGGATGCTATGCTGACATCCAGACACATTTTATGAAGGGGACCAAGTAAGGACCATTGTGACTAAGTATGATTCCAATTGGCCATGTACTTTCAGAGGAGATCTTTGAATATGTTTCCCTATAGGGTCCAATGTTAAAAACATGTTCCCTCCTGGCGGCCATCTAGGATATATGATGTGGACTTGCTGAACACATTTTTAAAAGGGGCCACCTATGGACCATTGTGACTAAGTTTGGTTCCAATTAGCCAAGTATTTTCAGAGGAGAAGATTTTTGCAATCTTGTCCAATTTTGTACAAAGTTCCCCGCTGGCGGCCATCTTGGATGACGTGCAGACTTGCCAGACAAATTTTTCAATGGGGACCACCGAAGGACTATTGTGACAAAGTTTGGTTCTAATTGGTGCAGTAGTTTCAGAGATCTTTAAATGCTTTCCCATAGGGTCCAATGTTAAACTGCGTTCCCTGCTGGCGGCCATCTAGGATATGATACAGACTTGCCAGACAT
>MJUU01028643.1:0-16150 GCA_002080025.1 Modiolus philippinarum
TAGTCTGCTGTGCTAATCAGTGCTAACTCGTCATCTACTATTTTTTTTCACATTTTCTCGAGTCCGACGAAATTGCCCGATTCCTAATTCGGGCTCGAAACATCTTTATCCGATGCATTACACACAGGAAAGTCGAGGTACACTTAATAAATGTATGCAGGCATTTAATCCTATCATCAATTTGTCCTCATACAACTTGACTGACCATCCTTACCCTTATTTCGAAACGACAACCCCTCTCGATTTTGAAATCGGTGCCAGTATGGAAATTATCACACTTCCGGTATAGAAAGAGTTACCGTTCTTTTCCCGCAATTTGTTAAGTAGAAACGCTATATAATGCATTTAAATGTTTTTATATTGCATTGTTTCTAGTATAGTGTGGAGAAGCCTACGCTCACTTCAATGTAATTTTCCTGTAATCATTAGTCGTTACATCAGATACACTATCATCCTAAACAAGTTGTAGTGTTATACTTGACGTTTGTGTAGACATCTGTTGCTGTACGCACAGTATAGTGTGGAGGTAAACCCCTTACAAATTGGTATACAAAAGAATTCTATGGAAGCTCGATTGCTTGACGAGCAGACAAAAGACAGGAGTTTTATAGGTGTTACTAGAGGAATATTGGTATGTTCATTGAAGAATTGCAAATAAAATACGTTAATCATCGGAAATCTGCCATAACAAAAACCTACCGGTATAAATACACTCATCTGATTTTACCTTTTTGTTGATTGATTCTAATTTCAGGTGATTTTACAAGATACTATAAGCTATTAACAATATGCTATTGAAAATTGACATTAAAACAGAACAATTTTTAAGTGTTATGTACCCTATTTGTGGTTCATAATCCTATTCTCGCTCCACATTATTCATATCACAGTTTTATTGTCAAAATGACAATTTAAATTTAATGAAATTTAAGTCTTATCCTTAAAACAATTCAAGAAATAAAATATGCAAGTCCCGAAGTATCTTTCATTAAATATGAACACTGATAGCCATTTCATCAATTTAATGTGTTTTTTTAGTAAAGTTATGACAAACTTAATCCATGAAATAGCAGATTGATTGTACCAACCTCCACCTCGTGTGAAACCTAGCAGCCAAAATTTTTGGAATAATAGCCCAATATTCATGTGTACTGGCTATCAAGAGACATGTTCACCTATAATGTATAACATGTAAACTATAATTCAGATTGTGTAATCTGCTACTGCTTGAAAATGTAGCTGAATATGATAGATATCTAAAATTGGCTAGTTTGCACATACTAGTGACCAAAGATCAAAGAACTTAAAATACAGCATTTAAAGGCCAAATATAGGAAAAATGCCAATTATAGGAAGCCATTCAAAAATAGGAAAAAGTAGGAAAATATAAGTAGACTTGACAGCCTGCTTCTTCCTTCTGAAAGACTCGGACTAAGTTTTGATAAATTAAAAAATACCTTTAAAATTATAAAACTTCTTTGCTTCTTCAGCCAACTTAAATGTCATAGACGACGTCTTTTCATTTAACTTACTCTTAGGATTACCATAATTGTTCCAAGAACCAGGAAAATAAAGAACCATCAATGTCCTGAAAAAACTTTTACCTCGTATTGAAAACTGTGGACGCTTCAAATGAAATGATTACTACTTCCAACAATCATAATATATCCACATCTCCGGCACATGTGATGTTTGTTTTCAATAGGGCAAAATTACCATCTATAATGAACAACATAAGAGGAATATGGAATAAATGTATATGTATATGTCCAATGTATCTCCATTTGAACATCTTCAAGCATAAGAGACATAAGTTGTCGAAATGTTCAGACACTAAATAAACAGTAACTTAGGTATTTTGTAATTAGTAATGTTAATTGTTTGTTGGGATAATACACAGCTCTCTGAGAACGTTGAGTTCATGTATGTAGAGCTCAGAGCCCAGTGAGAGGAGCCTAGAGCCTTGTGAGTGGAGTCCAAAGCACTAAGGTTGAAGCTGGGAACCCTAGTGTTGGAGCCCAAGGCCGTAGTGTTTGAACATTGAGTCCTTGTGTTGAAAGCCGGAGACCAACCTTGGAGGTGGATAAGGGGAGTGCCCGGTCTTTGTGTGATAGTCAATTCATAATCCGGAAAGCCTGAAAGCACACCATTGTAGCCAAATTGTGTGGAGAAACGCCACGCTTCATGTAGTATAAAGGCCCCTTTTCATTTTTCTAAGGGAGCAGACTCGCTGGTATATAGAAAGCTAAATTCCCTCCCTTTATTTCCATATTCTATTACGTAAAATATTTTTGAATTGATTTATGTGTCCTCGTCCTGACATAATTGAAATATTGCACACTGGATGTTGAACTCTCAACTAATCAATCAATCCAACATAATAAACTTGGGCTCCCCTAACAGGTCTCTGGGCTCAAAATACATTAACTCTGGGTTTTCTGAGAGGCGAGTATTACTCCACTATACAATAAACATTGCTAAAAGGGGGTCCAAATGGAGAAACGTTGGACATCAGGGTTACTGAGATATAATGTAAAACGATGCAATTCGAATAATTGAATATCTGTATTCAAAGTTTTTCCGATTTGCCTTCTACAGAATGATTTCAAACGAATTCCGAAACAACAATTCAAAACACAACACGATTAAAGATTACACAAGCAGATTGATATAAATAAAGATTTCGGGACAGGAAGAACAAAATGCAAACGCCACAAAACTGACAGTAACAGTTTCGCATATCTTTGTTGATGGCCTTGGATATTGAACTTTGACCTAAAGATCAAATTGGTTTTTAGCTGACAGATTTGTGTCTGACCTGTAACTTTTTCTATGCCTTTTTGAATATGTTTTTGATATTAGGAATAATGAAAAATCAGCTGAAGGTGTTGTGTCATATACAGTATTTAGACGACAACTTCATATAAAGGAATGCATCTAAAAGGGGAGATATGGATAAAAGTGTTATCTGTATTGGGTTTTATTCGTATGTTTTTATACTTTATGGAAACGGGACAGATAAAGGGGAGATTTGGGTACCCATAAACGGGTTTAACCCTACCGCTGGATTTTGCTAGTTCCGGTACCAAGTCCGGCTGTCCCAAAATTCCCATCGTTATCTACTTTTGTCTAAAGTCTTATTTGTGTTTTCCTGTGTAGTTCTATGGCAGGTTGTGGCATGTAATTATAATTTTCGGCCATTGTAGCTGTTTCCTGTTATCTAGTTTGTACTTGTACTTTTTATTCAGATGAAACTTTTCAAAACAAAGTTTTCTTGTGCATCGCCAGTTGACTCAATTTGCGGCCACCAAATCCCAATTGATGCAATAACATCATGAAAATACAATACAATACAGTAACATGTATATCCTTATTTGCTTGTAGTATGTATTCACCACCTTATCTTTCGAAGAAGTTACAGCTGCATCAAACACAAAAAATGTCCCTCCACGCTCTTAACTATTACTTGCAGAAAACATGGCTGGAACTACTGAATATGCAAAAGTTCCCACTAGATAAACGATTAATGCTATCTGAAACCCGTCAACAAAATCCAGCTATGCAATTTTAATAGCATTGGATTAACCAAATCGTACCTCAATAGGATAATAAGTAAAGAATCTACAATTATAAGTAAGCATCCATTTTTAGCCACTATTTCTGATACGGATGGGCTTCTCGTTTATTAAAAATGCTTTAAATTATTGTGTATCTGTTTACACATTCTAAAAGAAATCGAAAAATAAAATTGAATCAAGATCTGATAAAAGAATGTAATCAAAGTCCCAAAGGGACTGGTGGATTAGTGTCTATAATGGCAATGATCAGTATCTAATCTATTGATATTTTATGTACACTGTCCATGTATGATATGAATGATTGCCTGTCTGTGTCGCGCATAATTACTCATTTTTACTATGGGTCTAACACAGTGGGGTCTAATAATAATGATGATATCAAAACCAAGAAAGGTACAAATACGATGTTTTGCTCATCAAGAAAACAGGCCTTTTTGACAGTCAGCAAGTATNTACTGGTGGCCATCTTCATTTGATCACACCAGCCAATCAATGGCAATCAAACCATTAGAGACAAATATTCAAAGAATTTTGATTTTATACCAGAAACTTATTACATATTATGGGTTCCCTGCTGTACACTCAACATAGACTAGACAATGACAGCACCATCTTGATCAAGTACAATTTGAAATTTAATTCTAAAGAAGAGACCTGAATGGAAGGTTTGTGAATGCTGACAAGACGCAAAAGTTGACAAGACCTGAGCAGCAATACCCTGCTGTTTATGGAGATAATAATTCGTCCAAGAAATACACGAAGACATGAAGCGATTATCTGTGCCAAGTTCTTTGTGCAACAATGCATGTTAATTCGCGCTATAATACCGCCGTGCGCGGTCCCGGCTGAAGAATAGGCCCGCAGCATCCTCTGAGCTTGGAGTATGAGCAATCCTTACAGAGGACCCCGAGGGAACCCCGGGATATAGAAATAGGACCCAGTATCTCCGGCTTGCGGGGTGTGACCCCTCCTAAACGGAGGCTGACCCCGAGGGTCCCGGGATATAGAAATAGGACCCATTCCGTGGTTGTGCGGGATTAATAAATACACAACCCATCTTTCGGATGGGATGTAAACTCAGGTCCACGTGTCGGAAGAAATGCCACGCTTCCTGCACGTTAAAGAACCCTTGTAGCAAGCTCTATTTGGGGTGGTCCGTAGGTGATCGGCTTCAAGGCTAAATTCCCCGCCCTTGACGATTTCACCCTACTTTTCCAGTGGCAGTCAGAATTTCCCGTCCCATGGCCATTTCCATACTCCAAAGTGATTATTTATCAACAAACTTGTTCTCGTCTTGATATAGCTGAAATATTGCTGAGTAGACGATAAACAATATTCAATCAATCAATCAATCGCGCTATAATATACATTCTCATGCAATTGAGAAATGACTGTTATGCATTGTAAATACTCAAATGAACAAACTGATCAACAGACTGAACATTGTTCGACGAATGGCAATCAACAGATCAACACCCCTGCCTGATCCTATTTCAAATTTAGTCAATTCCAACCCGATTGTTGCAAAATATCGTCTGTTTCGGAATACGCACCTTGACAACTGTTTCTAGGTAATTATGTGTATTTACCGATGCACGACTTCTTCAGTATTTGTTTTGAGTCAGTCATTACATGTGTACCGAACGCGAACTTCGGAGAAGACACTGCAAAATGACAATCGCAACATTTTCCATTCATGGATAACTAGAAATGTAAAGAAACATTACGTCTTCCGTAGATTGTAAATAATTGACTCTTGTTCTTGACGGCTAATGAATTTGATTTTTTATTTCCAATGCGTTGTTCTTTTATGATTTATTTCAAGACAGCCACATCGTTTCAATCACGTTTCTGGGAAGTACGTTTACGCAATTCATACACATCGGTCTTCCATATTCATACATCTACGCACAAATTCTATAAATGGGAAATTCATTCTGTGATTAATTAACGAATTCGGGCACCATTTAAGTGTTGAAAAGTTCGGGCACCATTTAAGTGTTGAAAAGTTCGGGCAATCAAATTAATGTTCAATGAAAATAGACTATTGAGTGTCAGAGTTTTTATGAGATCAGAAAGATGTGTACGACATTTCCTGAAAAGGATTCTTTAAGCATGAGTATGATCACTAATGTTTGATTGCGTGAGGTTGGTAACCTGGGTCGTAACATAGGATAGATCTATCCTTTGGATAGACACTAATCCAAAAACACCATTTTCCCATTTGAGCAACTTGATTTTAGAAATCGATCAACACTATCTAAAATCAGTAGACATACTACAGATGCACAAAAACCGGCCTTATACCATAAATAATAAAGATTCTACAGTCATATATGTATACAGTACTTTACCATGATAAATCACTGTGATAGATGTATCACTCTGCATAGTGAAATGTGTACATTTTCTTTTCTGTTTGATATAACATCATGCTTTCTTTTGCATTTTAAGTCATGCACTGTTCCACTTGACATGCAAAAGAAATAATGTGGATAGATCAATCACGAAAAAGATATATTTAATCCAAAATGTTGAGTCTATCACAGTGATTTATCATGGTAAGTCTCTGGCTGTACTGTATATATACCTAATTTTACCCCTTTTTGACCTCTGTATCCTTGATCTTTGACCTGGTCTATTTTTTTCGTATATTTATGTTTCTCTTAAACGTCCCAAGTATGAACAGGCTATCTTCCATAATTCAAAAGTTAAAGCAAAGTTAAATTTTTGGACAGGACAGGCGGAAAACTATAACCCCCCATTCCTCGTTCTTAGGCCATAAGCACATACGCATATAAATTTGGTACAGAAAAGGTCACAGAACGGGAAATTCTGACTACCTCTTTAACAGCATGGGGAAATCGAAAGGGACGGATCATTTCAGCCTTGTACCTAATCACCTCACCTGCAACACTAGAACAAAATCTGCTCCAAGGATTCTTTAATGTAAAGGGAATTTTTCCACCACGTAGACCTGAGTTTACACCCCATTCGAAATATAGGTTGTGTATTTATTCATCTCGCACTTCCACGAACACCCAATTTCGAAGGGGTTGTACCCCGCAGCCTAGGGTACCAAGTGTTAAATTTTATATCCCGTGCATTCCTCGAGGCCAGTCCCGTTTCGACGAGGTCAAACCCAGCAGGCCGAATATAAACCAATCTATCAAGTACGAGGATCAATGAGAACTAAAGCATCAGCAATTAAAAAATGTTGATGTGGCCAGTAACTTGTCCTCCATTCATGAAAAATTTCGTCGGTTCTGCTGATAAGCCTCAAATAATATCATTTTCATTTGCAAAAAATCGGTACATGAATTCTTTCGAGAAAGAACTAGGCAGCTTCTACTCTGTCAAAGTAGGAGATAATACATAACTATAAATCGGTTTTGTTATCCTTCGGGATTTCCACCAAAGATGAAGACTGATCTCCCCAAAATTACATAAATGCCCATACAAAGAACGATACATCGCTGGATCTGCCAAATGGTCTCACCTCCATCTTGACGGCTGTTAAATAGGGCCTTCAAAATTTTGTGATACTTGCTTTTCAAGAAGTGGTGTAAATAAAATGTGTATTTTGAAAAACTCCAAATATCTATTTGACATATTAAAGTCTATTTTCACACATTAACAGCATTAAAACTTTCTCAACACTTGACACTTCCATTTCTCATGAACAACTAATATTTTGGCTGAAAGGTTTAATTCATAAATGTTTCTCACTAAACACCGGTGAACGAAGATATAGGTACATTATTAAAGGTAGAGAACGAGCCTATTTGTAAAAAATGAAAAATAAACAGAGGAAGAAGTGATTAATATGTTCGAGTTTCTGATCGACAATACTTTTGTCCAGTTTAGAGGAGCTGTTTTTCAACAGACTACCACAATTCTAGAGGACTTGTTTTTCAACAGACTATCACAATTCCTAGCGGCACTTACTGTGCACCTTTCCGTGCCGATCTGTTTCTCTACTCTAATGAGGCTGCATTCATCGAAGGGCTTCTTCAAAATAAAGATAATAAAAACTGGCCATTTCCATCAATTTTAGCTTCCGTTATGTAGATGATCTTTTCTCACTCGACGCCCTGCTTTGGTGATTTTCTTCATCTGATCTATCCAAAAGAGCTCGAAATTTGGGATACTACAGACACTTCCACATCAGCCGTATTCCTTGGCCCCATCTTTTAATTGACAAAAGATTTAGACTTCAAACTAAGCTTTACAACAAACGCGATGACTTCACTTTTCCAATGTTCAACTTCCCTTTTCTTTGTAGCAACATCCCAACACTCCGGCATACGAATTTACATTCCCCAGCTCATTCACTATTCGAGAGCCTGTGTTCCTTGATAGAGCCCGGTTGCTCATAAATAGGCTACTTAAACAAGGGTATGTTACCCAAAACTTGATGTCATCCCTTCATTAGTTTTACGGTCGATCACTATCTTGTGAACTGCTATCATGGCTATGGGATATCTGTTTCCCAGATGACACCAGATCTTTCCCTTTAAAGCTTAATTGTTGTTTCTTCTACCGGATTTGACTAAACTACCGGATTTAACATTTTCAACACGGCGGGTGTTTTAAAAGAAGCAGGAAATGCTTACTCTACCGGTGCACCTGATCTCACCAATGGTTTTTCATTAACCCGTGTTGTTCATCTTTGTGAGTCTTCTTTTTTTTGTCTTTTATGTGCCGTTCTCATGTTGTGTTTCTGTTTCTTTGTTGTTTCTGATGTCGCCATTGTCCTTGGATTATTCGTTTTGAATTGACGGTTCGGTTTTCACTCACTAAACTAGACCCTATTTCTATAACCTGATGTGCCCTCTTAAGCGTTATTAATATTGAATTTAAGCATATACTTCACATTATAAAAGCGCTTCACAAACAGTTACAATTTCAGGACCCAAGCTGTGAAAAACACGGCCTTCACATGTTTATTTTATCAATTATTTGACATGTATTTTCTTTTATTCAAGCATCATTTTTCGTGCTACAACTGATTTCGCTACCATTCACTTTAAGTACAAGATAAATAATTGTCGTATAGAAGCATTCACTTTCAATACAAGATAAAGCACTGCAGGCTCACGCCATCTAGTCACGGGGCTTGTGTCGGCGTCCGTTTTGGTAGCATGGTCCAAGTTAAATCGCGCATAGCGACATGTTTCACATCAATCATATTGGCAAGATTGATTGATATGTAAGAGTTAAACGTCCATTGAGCAATATTTCAGCTATATCAGTAATGGATAGGTCCAGAAAACTTAGCCTTTACGAGACCAAGTAACTACTCCTCTAAGGAATAAATATAGAAGGGGTCTTTAAACTGCATTGAGCGTGGCATTTCTCCACAGTTTGACTACAATGGTTTGCGGTTAGGCTTTCCTTATTGTGACCTGACTACCACGCATAGACAGGACATTGCCCTTTTCATTAACTTGGGGCGCGCCCGGCAGCCAGAGCCCCTGAAAAGACACGTGCCAGGCATATTTGTAAGTATTAGTGGATCTTGGAATGACAGCTGCAATGTTGGTTATGGCCCACCATTATACACATGACCGACTCGCTTAGATGAAATTGAAAAACCATTTTGATGATTATGTCCCACAAAACCATGCGAATTAATCTTGGACTGATAACTGTAATACATGATTCGGATGCCGGCTACGACTCTGTCATATGAATGGTATTGTCCGTGGGCTGGAGACACTTTCCGTGCACCCCCCACCCCACTTCCGAACCAGACCGGTTTTTTGTTTAGTCCTTCTATGTCCCCTCTTCAAAATAAAACATGTTAACACGAACATTACCTGCACGCATAGACAGTATAGGGCCACTTTTATAGTACACCCGAAAAATTATTGTATTTTCGTTTTAACATAAGTTTCATCTTTTAAGCTCCGTAACGTTTTACAGATAAGTGATATGTAGCTATATTAGCTAAATTAAAGCTAATATAATATGCTTTACAATGAACACAAGTTTGGGTACTTAACTCCAATTTTATGATCTGGGGATACAAAAATCTACCCCTACCCCTGCAAAAAATTGCGAAAATGTCGATTTTAGGCTGTCAATTCCTTTCAGATAAACAACCCTCGTCATTTGATCTAGTTTTTATGCCTGACTTATCAGTTGTGATACAATGTTGGAAAATAAAACCATCAAAGGCCATAAAATTTTGATTTTCGGTATAAAATTTTAAAAAAATGGAATTTTTCGGAATTTTAGATTTTTCACAATTTCGACTTTTTGACTTAAGGGTCGTAAAAATCTGAATATATATTTAATAATTGCCGATGCAATAATAATTAATGATATGTTAGCAACAAATTATACGCAAAAATTTTAGTTTCAGACATTTTATAGGTTTCATAAATGTCAAAATTAGCACCCCTCCCCCTAAAAATTAAGAGAAAATTCAGGCTCTAAATGATAAAAAGATAATGTTTAATGGGAATTCTAGCAAATATTTCACTACACCTGACATGTAGAAGATCATTTAAGTAGATTTAAACTTTTCAAAAGGTCTCATTTCGACTCTTCTGTCCGAAATTGTATGAAAAATGGGAATTTTCCGTTTTTCAGAATTTCTGCTGTTTTGACTTTGAGATGCAAATACTTCATGATTGATTGATTGATTGATGTTTTACGCCAACTTCAGCAATATTTCAGCTATATTGTGGCGAGAACTGTTGATTGATTGATTGAATATTGTTTAACGTCTACTCAGCAATATTTCAGCTATATCAAGACGGGAACAAGTTTGTTGATAAATAATCACTTTGGGGTATGGAAATGGCCATGGGACGGGAAATTCTGACTGCCACTGGAAAAGTAGGGTGAAATCGTCAAGGGCGGGGAATTTAGCCTTGTAGTCGATCACCTACGGACCACCCCAAAAAGAGCTTACTACAAGGGTTCTTTAACGTGCAGGAAGCGTGGCATTTCTTCCAACACGTGGACCTGAGTTTACATCCCATCCGAAAGATGGGTTGTGTATTTATTAATCCCGCACAACCACGGAATGGGTCCAATTTCTATATCCCGGGACCCTCGGGGTCAGCCTCCGTTTAGGAGGGGTCACACCCCGCAAGCCGGAGATACTGGGTCCTATTTTTATATCCCGGGGTTCCCTCGGGGTCCTCTGTTAGGATGGCTCATACTCCAAGCTCAGAGGATGCTGCGGGCCTATTCTTCAGCCGGGACCGCGCACGGCGGGAGAACTGTTGAATATACTAAACAATTTTAATAAATACAAATACTTCATGAAATTGATATATAACTTGAAAATGTTGATTAAATATCGTTTCATCATATCTAAGCAATTAGAAAGTATGCTTTTAAGCCTTTTAGACTTACTACAGTCTCATAAATTACAAACATATTACCCCTTACCACACATATTCAACACAATTTATTTCATTTTATTTAGCTTGAAAAGCTTTTAACATTGTATAAAGGTGCAATGACATATCATTTTCAAACACTAAAACATACAGAGCCTCACATTTATCAAAAATAAGATTATGCGCCCGGTTTATGGGCAGTTACTCAGCGATTTAACGTTGAATTTCGGAAAATTCTGAAATACTGAAAATTCCCATTTTTCACGATAATCGTCCAAAATATTCAATTTTACCCATATTTTGGTGTCAAAATTACATATTACGATGTATCAAATGCATCTTTTGCAAAGAAAGTAAAACATTAGTATGCTTTGTTCATTTATACGTACAGACGGTCATATTTTGGAGATTTTTAAGTTAAATTTTGTTAGGGTAGGGGTAAGATTTTAAGTATTTAGAGAAAAATTGAACACACCTTATTTTTCTAAACAGTGTTTTTAAATAACATATGTATCGGTTAAGACAATAAATTGGCATATCTGCAGATAAATATTCCAGATTTGCCACATATAACGATTTAAAGGTGAATTTTTGACAAATCTGAAATCCAAAAAATTTCCATTTTTCATGCTGACAACTGGGATTTGAAATACCAAGTCATGATAGTATTCATGCAATTTTGTTATATGCAACACAGAATTTGCGTGTGGTTGTTATTTTTATCCCAACATAGACAAAAATATTGACAATTTTGGGGGAAATGTGTTGGGGTAGGGGTAAGATTTTTGGTATCTAGAGTCAAATTCAACAACCCTTGTTTTTCTAAACAATGTTTTAAGACATCTTATGTATCGCTTAGAACAATTAATTGGCATATCTGCAGATGTATTCTATAGATTTGATACATATTGCGATTTAACAATTAATTATGGGCAAATCTGAAATACTGAAAATTCCAACTTTTTTACAATTTGCGGAGAAATATTGAGTTTTAGTCGACCAATGTGTGTTAAAATACCAAATCATGATGTAATTTATGCAACATTGTAATATACAACAGACATTTTGCATGTTCTGATTATTTCTATGCGAACATAGACCAAAAAACACCAATTTCAGGGATAATTAGGATGAGTAGGGGTACAATGTTCGGTATTTAGAGTCACATATAACACTTCTTGTTTTTCTAAACTATGTTTTTAGACAACTAATGTATTGCTTAGAACAATTAATTGGCATATCCGCAGATCTATTCTATAGATTTGATATATATTGCGATTTAACAGTGAACTATGGACAAATCTGAAATGTTGAAAATTCCCATTTTTCATCAATTTGGGGAGAAATATTGAATTGTAGTCGACCAATGGCTGTTAAAATACCAAATCATGATGTAATTCATGCAATATTGTCATATACAACAGACATTTTGCAAGTTCTGGTTATTGTTATGCGAACATAGACCAAAAATCACCAATTTCAGGGAAAACTTGTTGGGGAAGGGGTAGGATTTTCGGTATTTAGAGTCACATATAACACTCCTTGTTTTTCTAAACAATGTTTAAAGACAATTTATGCATTGCTTAGGACAATTAAATGGCATATCTGTAAACATATTCTACACATTTGACATATATTGCGATTTAACGATGAAATACGGACATATCTGAAATGTTGAAAATTCCCATTTTTCATCAATTTTGGGAGAAATATTGAGTTTTTGTCGACCAATGGCTGTTGAAATACCACATTCTGATTTAATTCATGCATTAATGTCATATACAACACATGTTTTGCGTGTTCTGGTTATTTTTATGTGAACACAGACAAAAAATTGACAATTTCAGGGAAAATTTGTTGGGGTAGGGGTAAAATTTTCTGTAATCAGAGTCACATTTAACACTCCTTGTTTTTCTTAGCAAGACACCAAATGTGTCGCTTGGTACAATTAATTGGCATAATTGCAGAAATATCCTCCAGATTTGGCATATATAACGATATAGCAATTCGTGCAAAATATTGAGTTTAAGTCAACAAATGGCTGTTAAAATATAAAATCATAATATAATTTATGTAACATTGTCCTATACAACACACATTTTGCGTTTTCTGGTTATTTTTATGCGAAAATAGACAAAAAATTGACAATTTTAGAGTAAATTTGTTGGGGTAGGGGTAAGTTTTATTGATATATGATATATATATATATTACCTAAAAACGGCCATTATTTGTTAGGTTGTAAAGCTACTATAATAAGCTTTCATTTGATAACTTTTTTAAATGATATTTGTTTACTAAAAAGTAATATTAGACAAAAGAAAGACAAAACTTATTCAAAAACGAAATTATTCAAAGGTCCCTGTATTTGGTATATTTGAAAATAAAATTTTGGTCATTTAAAATATGTTAACATTGTCTTAACCTGATTTACTTGAAGAAAATAGATTGAAAAGCTAAAAACAATTTTCAGAATCGGGAATTGAGATGCGATTCGGGTACTCTAGACCATCAAACTTGCGGAATTTCAATGAAAATATCAGTTTTTTTTGTCAATGTTTGATTGGGGTATGGGTACGTTTAATTGCGCTATGGAACGTATTGGTCATAGAAATCTTAAAAACTTGGGTTCTTTGTGAAGCTTATATAATAAGCAATCATTGGATACCTCGTTTTTATAATTTGAAGGCATTTTGTCAACATTTTGAAGGAACTGAAAGAAAAACTTGAACGAAAAACGAAATTTTCCAAAATTTCAGTAAGTGGGTCTAAAAATGGGCCAAATTCCACAAGTGCGTGCAGGTTATGCTCGTGGTAACATGTTTTATTTTGAAGAGGGGATGTATGCGGACTTAAAAATGGGTTTGGTTCGGAATTGGGGGAGGGGGGTGCACGGGGGGTTATTCCAGCCCATGGACAAGTAACTGTCCATTCCCATTTACTTACATCTATACATGTTTCTCTTGTGACAAATATTTAAGTGAAGTGCCAGTCTATTTGTGAAACTTAACATATGTATATATTTTCGAGAGTGTAGATATGCGTTAGAAACCCTATTGTTCAGCGAGGTGAGCTCAGCATTCGGTGGTTCATACTGTCTATGTTTACAAGCCAAAAAGCTTACCCTTCAAGATGTTTTAGATGCATTATTTTGTACAGAAGCACCAATCTTTCTACTTCCAAACCATAAACGAGCCTTTTCAGGTTGCAAAATTTATGTATTTTCAAGACTGACTTATGACTTCGTCATTAGGGGAAGTCCGTGAAAATTCGGCCACCGTGCAAATTCGGTCGATTTTTTATACGTCCTGTGAAATAAACAAGAATAAAAAATGACAGTGGTAAGTGCAATTTTTAGAAAAATAAAATCTTTGAAAATGCGGTAAATTTTCGACGTTTCCAAAATAAAGTTTGTATACAACTATTCAGGAAGTCTATTGTGGTCATGTGATCCATAAAGTTAAAGGAGCGGGAGTTTTCAACAAGCTGGCAAATGAAGACTGCAGGTATATACTTTATTATGTGTTTGGGTGTTTTAATGGTTTGATTGTTCTATGCAAAAACGTATTTTGTATTAACCATTGGCCCTAGTGATCAAGAAACTCTTTTATTATGTATCATAAAGTAATGAAAAGTGGTTTTAATTGACAAAATATTGTGACCGAAAATGCACGGTATGCAAAACGCCCCTTTCTTGTGGATCCCTGCAAATTCGGACATACACTTGCCAAGATTAAAACATGAAGATAAATATATAGAAAGTTGTATCATATAGTCTTAACACATTAGTGGGTTTATACCAAAGATTTTATGCCAGGAGCTAAATAAATCAACCGCTGTACATGGCGTACTTTTATGACCCACGTCAGCTTCCATACATTTCAATTATTTCTGAAAACCTTTTATATATAAATATACACGAAATCGCTTTCATATTAAACTAATTACCACCTACTTTCATTTAATCATATTAAAATATATATTGCTATCGCGATTTTCTCAGTTTAAAAACTTGGGAAAACGACCCGTGGCAAGGGAGACAACTTTGATAAAAAAGCAAGGATGGAACGGCTTATTAACAACATAAGCAAACAAAATCAAAGAAATTCTACAACACATTTGAAAAACTATTATAGCCTTTTAAAAAAAATGAACTCCATAATGAAGAAATTTAATCATAACAAACACTCTTAACACAGCCAGCACAGAAACTGAAACGTGAACTTTACACTAGTAGATCGATTTTGGTCTTAAACGGCCATTTCGATCTTTACATTGTCTTAACAGACTTAACACGATTTCAACAAAAATGCTTTCAAGGACAATCAAGACGTGTTAAGAGAATTCAGTTCAGACAAGACAAATAAAGTATCTTGTTTGGTTTGAAAAGTCTTAACATGTCTTGATCGTCCTTGAAAACAATTTCTTTCATATTACTGAATATCTGAAGAGATCTTGACAAAACAGTGTTAAGTCTGTTAAGACTATGTCAAGATCTAAATGGCCGTTTTAGACCAATAGCTCTCTTCTAGTGTTAGCATATTGCTAGACTTGTATACATACTTAATATTACTTTCAGAAATGAAGCGAATATCTATTGATGGACTTTTCATAACTGGAATGAGGTTTTATGGTAAACCACAACTCGAAGTTGGAAGTGCTTGTTTTGCACAAAGGGATAGAAATAATGCTTTTGATGCCAATGCAGTGGCTAGTAAAGACATAATAACATATGCACCTACTGCTTATTTGACAGGAAAATCTGCTGCAGTTATTTGTCCAATATTAGAATTTGGGCTTCCACAAAATGGAAAATATTTCATAAAAATCAAGGGTACATTGAGAGTGAACCGTGGAAAGATCCAACAGCAGTGCACGATGGGGTTCTCAATTAAAGATGACGACTTTATCATGCTTCAGCCACTCATTGAGTAGACAGGAGTGACATATAAGACTTGTTTGATTTTTAGCATAACTGTTTCAGCAGAAATTCGACAGATTCCTGAGTATAAGCTGTATTTTTTAAAAAGGAGATTTATGACCGAAATTGCACTCCAATTAACACGGAACAAAGTCTCAGGGGACATAACCCCAGAACAAGTTAGATCTCTGACGTCAAAATGAATATTTCGTGGTACACAACCGAACTACCAAGTTTTAACGATATGTTTATCATTTCTCTTAGTAATTATCGATCAGAACTTTTCGTGGGG
>MJUU01028643.1:16173-41058 GCA_002080025.1 Modiolus philippinarum
GTGGTGGTGGAATTACAGACCCACTTCTGAGATTATCATATAATACATTGCCACTTAATGTGTCAGATAAAAAAAACAGACCCTCCCCCTCCAACCCCCAAAAAACAAACAAACAAAAACAAACAAACAAAATAATCAAACAAATAAAAATAAAGCAAAAAATAAAAATATTAATAATAAAAATAAAGCAAATAAAATTAAAAGCAAAACCAAAAAAATGATATTGAATAAATAAAAACAAAGAAAAAAAATGAAATAATATAATGTAAAAGTATTCAGTATCTGACATAAAGATCTTTGTTTTGCAGATACAAACAATCATGGGACGAAAATCAAAACAGATCTATAAAACATCGTATAACGAAGAAAACCTAGAGGCCGCTGTAACCAAAAATGAAATGTCTTAAAGGAAAGCAGAAAAGGAGTTTAACGTACCAAGATCGACCATAAGTGACCGTGTAACTGGAAAAATAAAAGAGGGAGCTGTTGCAGGAAGGAAACGGGTGATTCCAGAAAACGTTGAAAAACAAATGGTGGAAAGAGCAACAAAGGCAGCAAAAATGGGACTAGGGGTAACAAAGCTTCAAATGCTAAAAGGGCAGGTTTAATATGCAACAAAATGAAAATCAAAACTCCATTCAGGAATAATCAAGCCGGCAAAAGTTGATGGGAAGGATTCCGAAAGCGCAACCCAGATATATCGCTACGTAAACCAAAAAACTGTCGATATCCAGAAGTCGTTTTCTGAATCCAACTAAAACTAGAGATCACTTCAATGCCCTTGAAACAACCTTAAAGGAGCTAAACATATTTAATAAAGCTGATTTTATATGGAACATGGATGAGACAAGCATGTCTCTTGAGCATGAGCCGATACGTGTTATTGGTGAAAAGAACAGTAGGCGGATTCCTGGAAGAGTAAGAGTAGGAACATCTAAGGAGTCAGTTACTGTTTTGATTACGGCGAACGCGTCTGGTGAAAGTTACCCCCCTTCATTGTTGCTCGTGGAAAAACTCATCAAAGTCTAATGAGCTTTGATGTGTCAAGTGCTCCAACAAACTCAGTATGGGCTTTCCAGCAAAAGGGTTGGATGGACAATGACTAGGCAGTTCAATGGTTTCAGCAGGGTTTCCTAAAATACTGTGGCAATGAAAGACCAGTTTCTGTTCCTAGACTCACATGGGTCTCATGAATCTCTGGACCTTTTGGAACTTTCAGAGAAGGAAAATATTACGCTGTATGCACCTCCGCCACACACTACACACTATTTACAACCGTTTAATGCTGAAATAGTTCCTACTAGTGCCATGGCACCAAGTGCGCCTTTTGAAAATTACTCAAGCAAATGTGTCAGAGAGATCTTTAGCCAATCTTGACGCTGATCAAAAGTCAAAATCTGTTGAGGATGTCAATGACGTAGCGGTTGCAGGGCCATCCAGATATCTCTTCCTGTTGGAACAAATGATTTGCAACCCATACAGTCAATATCTAACCTTGAGCAACTACCTGCTGGGACTACTTTGTTAGACCTTGGAGTTGTTGTTCAAGACTTGGATAAAGACACAAGATGCACAGTCACTACCTCTACTGAAACCGTAAGTGGTAGTTGGGAAAAGGCTATAAATGAAGCATTTCATATTCAGGGTACCGACAACATCGTAAAACAAAAAAAGAATAAGAAAACTGTGACATCTCATAGGATATTGACAAGCCGTGAAATTATAGAATTAAAACGTAACCAAAAACTTGAAAAGGAAAAACTTCAGAAGGAAAAAGAGGAGCGACGTAAATTGAAGGGAGAAAGAAAACTTAAAATTTCGGCAAAAGGAAAGGGAGTAAAAAAGGCGGGTCAGAAAAAGTTTGTGCCTCTCAAAAAGGTCAAAGTAAAGGAGACGGGCTTAAATGCGTGCAACATATGCTACGTCGAACATCAGGGTATACAAGATCCGTTTGTTTGGATCACCTGCAATTCATGTTCAGCACAAATGCACGAGCATTGTATACCTGCTTCTGTTCTAGACTCTATGAACGAAGCGTTCGCAAATTGCGTACCTATGGAATGTCCATGCTGTGTTGATTAATGATATGAATTTCTTTCTTGAAATCATGAAAGTATTGAATTAAATTCCTTGATTACATTGTGGAATTATTTAACACGGAAATATTTCTGTCCGTAAATTGGTTTTGACTTTTCTAAATCAGAAATTATAATTGGTTGTTTGTTTTCTATCAGCTTTTATAAATTAACGGTTTTTTGTCTTCCAAATATTTTGAATTAATCTGCACTGCAGAGACATAAGTTGTCGGAATGGCCATATACAAAAACTCATTAACAGTATGCATTATTCCTCAACTACAGTTGGGTGCAGTCTCACAAAGTTAACCTAGAACTGTTCTAATGACTGTTCTAAGTTAACTTAGAACTGTTCTAGAACAGTTCTAAGCTGCTCTAGAAAACTGTTCTAAAAGCAGTCATTGTCAAGCAGTCACAGAGTAGAACTGTTCTAAAAGTAGTAATCGAGTAGAACTGTTCTAAAAACGGTCATAACCTGTTCTAAAAGTAGTCATGGTCTTCCGTATGACTGCTTTTAGAACTGTTCTAAGTTCACCTAGAAAATGACCGTTTTTATGACCGTTTCTAGAACTGTTCTACGTCTGCTCTAAGTTAACTTCAAGTTAACTTGAATGAGAGGTTATGACTGCACCCAACTGTATGTGGCTTGTCAAAGTAGTCCTATTTTATATACCAGAATATTTCGTCATTGTGCATTTAGTCATACTACAATCAACCAGTAACATTTTGGGACTGTTCTTAATTTACCCCTAAACCCAATTCATTTCAAAACTTTTATTGTTTAAAAATATTTTCTTCATTCAAAACGCTGACCAGTTGCTTATTATGGCTTTTCCTTTAGATCCTTAAGGTAGTTGTTCTCTAGCAGCTTTTTGGTTTGTGTCTTGATCTGTACTGAAGAGACGTAAGTTGTCGAAATGTCTATCTGCAGAAACCTTAATTAGTAACTGCATTAATTAGTTATCTGTTCATTACATTGTGTTGTTGTTTATGTTGTCGTTTGCTTTTTTTGCCTTTTGGAACCCCTTTCACATCTTCATAGTAAATATTTTGAGTCACGACGAAATGTTTTTGTGTTTCTTTCTTTCCTTTTTCTATTATCATTTGAGGAGACAAAAATTGTCGAAGACATGTCCATCTGAAGGTAATTTTCTTCATTTTTGTCTTCATCATATAGAATTGACTGATCAGAGATCTAGTACTCACTAACCAAGATAAAATCATATTTTGTTATGAATTGCAAATATACCAATCGATGCTGGAAGCCAGATTCAGTACATGAAACTCTAGTATGCTTAAATCAAAACAAAATATAAAAAAAGAAAACAGAATAAACTTGAATAACAAAATGAATTGATACATCACAACCTGTCGTTGATCAGAAGTATCATTTTCTCTTGTTATTTACATTAATTTTAACGGTTTTAAATCGTATCAGTCGGGTTTTGATGTTTCATCTTACACAATGTATGCAATGACTAAGAAAGCAATTGCATGAAGAAGTTTTAGCTTCGGTAGCCGGTACCAAGTCCGGCTGTCCAGATCGAGTTCCTATCGCTATTTACGTTTGTCTTTTGTCTTATTTGTATTTTTTCCTGTGGCATGCTGATTGCAATTTTCAGCCATTGTAGATGTTTCCTTACATTAATTTAATATATTCATCCATGGCAATAAATTTCATTTTAAAAATCCCGTAAAATAGTTTTCTTCAATTCAGATATCAATTAAAATGTATTTGATCTGCACTGAAGAGATATAACTTGTCGAAATGGCCATTTGCAGATTGATTGATTGATTGAATATTGTTTAACGTCTACTCAGCAATATTTCAGCTATATCAAGACGAGAACAAGTTTGTTGATAAATAATCACTTTGGGGTATGGAAATGGCCATGGGACGGGAAATTCTGACTGCCACTGGAAAAGTAGGGTGAAATCGTCAAGGGCGGGGAATTTAGCCTTGTAGCCGATCACCTACGGACCACCCCAAAGAGAGCTTGCTACAAGGGTTCTTTAACGTGCAGGAAGCGTGGCATTTCTTCCAACACGTGGACCTGAGTTTACATCCCATCCGAAAGATGGGTTGTGTATTTATTAATCCCGCACAACCACGGAATGGGTCCTATTTCTATATCCCGGGACCCTCGGGGTCAGCCTCCGTTTAGGAGGGGTCACACCCCGCAAGCCGGAGATACTGGGTCCTATTTCTATATCCCGGGGTTCCCTCGGGGTACTCTGTTAGGGTGGCTCATACTCCAAGCTCAGAGGATGCTGCGGGCCTATTCTTCAGCCGGGACCGCGCACGGCGGGCCATTTGCAGAAACTAAGTTCTCAGTCACTCTGGTACTTTGTTACTTAAAGAGTTATCTATAGATGCCAGGGCCTATATTCCAGTGCTATATCCATAAATGGTGAGAAAGGTTATCATATGAAATGATATTCTAACAACAGGAGTCAATATTCTATATACAAGTCGGATTAGTGATATTGTCTTGTTTGTCTAGAATTTTTCAGGGCTGTCCGAAATTACCCGACATGTGACCGAATTAAGCAACAATTTGTGCATAAAAATCCACAATAATGTCATAGATTTACGCTTCCAATACCCAGTTTTTGAATAAGTATATGTACACGACACTTCGACCGTCCAATGATATACCGCAATACCGCTCTTGTAAAACTGACCGAAATTGCACGGATTTCCCCTTTGTTGTAAAATGGTTTTGTTGGTTTGTGTACGTGATGAAAAATACACAAGTAGCCTATCTACGGATTTTTTTTTCAACAGTGCGACTTTACTACTACCGACCTTTCTTAATTTCAGTCATACACAATCGTCTTGAGTCGAAGATACTTTTAATGTAAATATGATATAATAATAATATAAAGGTCGTAACGTTACATAAATTAAGTTATTTTCCTTACTTTAACATCTATTCCTACAGAAAATAGTCAGAGGAATCCGTATTTAACTATAGTGTTCTTAAATTGAAAGTGCACGATTAACTGATGTATTTATTAGGGTAGGCCTAACGAAAACAGAATATTGAAGACTATTTCATGAATTTGTCGATAAAAGGGGGAATTTAATGTTATTTTCTCTTCTTTTAGCTGGCCAAAAATTAACTAATATCTATTATGGCGAGCACACTAAAATGAATAAATTATACAGGTAAATTATTTAGTTTTATATATTGTAAATTGTATTAGATTTGTATAGGTCTTAACCAATTATTGTAATTGAGTTCGTACCAATAAATATTTGTATTTATTTTGTATTTGGTAAAAAAATTTTGTGGACCCGTGTATAGATATTTGTATTTAGTTTAAGTTACTGCACTCGGCAGTAAAAACAGTGATACCCATTTAATTAAGAACATTTTCAAGTCGGTCACAGATATGCCATAATCACCAGACCCCAAAAGGGAAAAGCATTGTGAAATCAAAGATGAAAGTGAAATACTATTGTGTATTGGTGAAGTCATTGGCTGTAATTGACTATTGGCAGGAGAATTACAGGAGAGGATACTATTTTTGAATACATAAGCAGCAATAGCTCAGGTATGCATGGCTTCATGTCGATTTGAAGATGAAGAACAACAATGAAAGCGTTGTTCCTTTGGTTGTTTTTACAATGTATAGGAGTTTCCGCCGTGACGTTAGTAGCTTGAATTATTAACTTTGGTTGGCAAGAAATCGTAGTCACTGATTAGAGTCATAAAAATGTCATTTTCAATCAGCTGGTGAGATTTTGTCATTTAAGATCAATTAGATAGTTTTTTTATCTAAATTGTGGAATGTACTGTCACAGGATGTAAAAATTTTCAGATTTTTATTTTAAATATATATAGAATTAGCGTATTTTGTAAACCATATATTTTTTGAAACTTTCACATTTTTGAAATTCACATGAAAAAAATATTTGTTTATTTTTATTACAAAGTAAATCCGTAGAGAAAATATGAATAACCCAATGTTTACAGGCATTTTACAGATCCAAAATCGTGCATATAATTAAAAAGTTATCAAAGATTGAAAATTCTATCCCAATGTTATATAATGATAATTCTTCGGCCTTTCCAACCAAAAATGCTAATTTGCATATGTAAATAAGATTTTGTGACGTCACTAATTTGATTCGCGAAAACTCCTATTTGTAGAGACTTGTCTCACGTGCACTTAATTAATCCATATTCTTTCATTCACCTTTTTCAATTTGAGTTACAAACGTCGCTGGCGACAAAAAAAAAAAAAACAATCAATTTATTTAGTAATATTTAAATGGATCAATTTTAAACAAGTTTCTTATTTCTAATATTGTTACTGTTAAACCCAATTTCTTCTATTATGTTTTAACATTGTACACATTTGTTTTACTTGTATAAAGCTACATGTTTTATATTGATATTTTATGTATTTATAAAAAGTTGTTCAATATACTCAACAGTTCTCGCCACAATATAGCTGAAATATTGAAGTTGGCGTAAAACATCAATCAATCAATAAAGCAAACAATTGGAGTTTTTCTTTCCTGCAGTGTCGAGTCCATAAAAAAGATTCCCCGTGCGAGAGATTAATGCTCAATATATTTCAGTTATTGTGTTCTCGTTCGTGAGAGAATTTCCCATATGCATATACTATAATCCTTTCAAATTTTGGTATTTATATTTGTTATTTCGAAATATTATTCTGACCACCTGTTTATAGTGCCTACATCTCACTACTTTTAATGCCAAGTTTTTTTACAATCGACTTGATGAGTGCCCTTGGTTTGTCTATATGTTGTAACAGCCTACTGGCTTAGGACACTACTGTTTTTGTCGAGCAACGGGTGACAATGATTGTAAGAACCGGACTAGCGATGTACACCCGCTCTTTCAATCACTGTCATCCGTTGCCCGACAGGTTAATAAAAGATACATGTACACTTTATTTGTAATATTTAATTATATTTAACATTTTTACTAACATTTAATTAACACTTCTCCGTCCGAATTATATGTGGCCGAAATGCAATTATATTTTTGTGGTATGAGTCAAGCGTCCTTTCCTATCTTTTGAACCTACACCAGAGTACTGATCGTATGAACGACTGCTGGAAACTGTTCCAGTATTTTATTAGGACAAGGGAAGAAAATGATGTTGTTGAATTACACTTACAAGTGTCGGACTTATACGTGTCGGATTAATGAGGGTCGGACTAATGAAATGACCTCATAAGAGCACATTGCCAGTTCAATAAATATTTGTTGACAATCCTGCATTCATGATCAGAAAAGACATGCATGTAGCGTTGTAGACAGTAAGCAAAGAATTGCACTCAAACTGATACTAGGGGCCGTCTTGAACTTACTTTGAGGTATGAGAAAAGCTCATTGTTGAAGACTTCGTGGTGACTCGAGGATGAAGAACAACAATAAAAGCGTTGTACATTTGCTTGTTTTTACCATATATTTGTACTCAATTTTATAGAGACTTTGTCTAATGTGCATTGACTCCATATCCTTTCCAATTTTAGATTTTATCTGCATTGAAGAGACATAAGTTGTCGAAATGTGCATATGCAGGAACTAATTTTACAGTAACTTCGGTATTTAGTTATTTGTTACCACTGGGTCGATTCTTCTGCTGGTGGACTGTTAATCCACGAGGGTATTCACTAGCCCTGTAATCAGTACTTCGGTGCTGTCTATTAAGAACCTTGCAATATCAAATCTCTGTCCTTGGCTGATTTTGGCTTTACATTTAGATCATATTGGTTATTTGTTCTCTATCAGTTTTTAACATCTTTTTAATGATGGTCTTCCATACGTTTAGATTTTATCTGCACTGAAGAGACATACCGGGTAAGTTGTCGAAATGCGATTTGCAGAAACCTATCACAGTAACTTTTAATTCGGTATTTAGTTATTCATTCACGATGCATGTAACAGAGAGTACCCTACGCACAGAAATAAAAACACAAGACTCAAACGCCTAGTACTGCATGATGCGTACCGTGTCAACTATTTTAAAAGTCATTTTCGAGGAGCACACAGTCTGACTATTTATATTATCAAATACAATGAAAACCAATAATGCAGAAATCAAACTATCCTTCAAATATAACAGACCTGCTTAGCCATTTAAGCATGATAGAGTTGTATATAACAAAATACCGAAGTTACTGTTAAACGACGAATAAAGGTAGTTTTTGCCTTGAAAGAGTACTTTTTCAATGTGTGTATGAAACAACAAAACAAAACGCTACGTTCTTTTTTTCAGATACTACATAAGTGTATCGAGGTGGATTTTGGTTAATTGGGGAAATAAAACACATATATATGTCATACTATTAATTGCACTTTTTGATTGTTTGATTAGTTTCGGTTGTTACTGGACGGGGTCTCAATATTGCGTTGGACGTGGTGTTTTTCCGCATAGACTGATTAAAGTTTTACAAACATCGAGCACCAGAACGAAAACAAATTAATCAATTTAAAACATTACAAGTAAAACAAGAAAGAAATCAAGACGGAAGGACAGACAATTCGGACGTTTTTTTTTTAATTGTCACTGAGAAATGGGAAGGAATAGGAAATTTAGTCTTGTATAAGAGTCTCAGAGTCTGCTCTTGAAATAGAAGTATGGCGGGGTCTGTCTTTATACTGTATGCGGAGTTGTGCTTCTCTGTACAGTTCGTCTTAAATGGTTCGCAGTCAGGCTGTCCGTAATATTACTTGAATCATTGAAGGTTGTATGGAAGGCTAAATTTCCTGCCCCTACACATTCGTTTCATTTTTCAATTCAAATCTAAACGCGTTGTCCCATTCACCAATATATAATATTTAATTAGATTATTTGTTTGTTGTTTTTTTATTTAACTGAGTTGTTGTCTTCCAGATATACTAGTAGCAGAATTAATTCTCATTGTACGTAAAACACTACCTAACCAATCAATTAATTTGTTACAAGGGCACTCGGGTTTGTTCAAAATCTCATGCAGTTGTTTCGAGGTTTTCTAGGGGGCTCCTTCACATTAATTAGACAATCAAGAAAAGTTCTGAAACCGACTACCCCGCACAGACGAGGCGTTCCTCTTGACGCCTGAGGACGCTCCTGGCAGATATTTAGTCGGATCCTCTGAATACAGATTCAGATGCCTTGAAGTGCATTTATCTCCGTGGTTTTAAATCTACTTCATCAGATTGATTTATTGATTACGAAAACGAGTTGAACAATTCAAAATAATATAAATAAAACAAGAAAGAAATCAATGTGGAAGGACAACTTGGACAACAAGATTTGATTGTCTTAGAAATGATTAGGAACAGGGAATTTAGCCTTGTATATGACTCCCAGAGTCTGTTCTTGTACGACAGAATATAGCCTTGTACATGACTCCCAGAGTCTGCTCTTGTACGATAGAATATAGGGGTCCATCTATAAAGTGCATGTGGCGTGGTGTTTCTCGAAACATTTTGTCTACAGAGGTTGGCAGTCAGGCTTTCCTGTTGTCCCTTTTATTTCATTTCCGTATGATGTCATAACTACCCAGCATCCCCAGAGCATTCCCCTATCTAACACTTGAGCACGTGCCTAGCAGCTTATTACAGGGAGCCCCTCTAAATTGATTCTTCACCTCTTAATTGATTCTTCACCAGATGGCCCTTGCAATACAGACCAGTTACAGTTTTGAATATTTCATTACTAGTGTTTGCAACAAATTTGCACACTATGTATTAAAAAAGGGCACCATATCACTGCGTATGTAAATGATGGGATCACCATGACACCTCTGATACCTGAATCGGTTTTAAGAGGATCCGTCTACAGAGCTGCCGGGTGTTCCCAGATTGTGAAAGGACTGCCTTGTTTGGGTAGTCAGGTCATAAGATGTAAAGAATGACCTCGAATCACTAAGAGAAAAACAATGTCCGATGCAGTGTAAATATTCCTTCTGTATTCATCGTGCAAGAGCAGACTCATTGGGCGTCGTATAGAAAGCTTAATTTCCTGCCCCTACCAATTTCTCTTTTTTTTCGAATGTATCTTTCTTTTACTTATATTTTTTGACTCGATGAACTTCTCGTCCTGATATAGCTGAAATGTTGTTCAATGGACGTAAGACCAAACTTATCAATCAATCTTATGTTACGGTACTACGATGGCCTGTGCAAGGCGCCATCGATACCCATGCAAATGTTTATAGGCTCTTTAGATGTTTTGTTTTCACATCTTTTGAGTTTATGGTTTTCCAAACGCTTAGATTTTATCTGCACTGAAGAGACATGCGCATTTGCAGAAATTAAATTCACGGTAACTTTGGTATATAGTTATTTTAACGATAAAAAAGGTTCCGAAACCGGATGCAGAAATAATTCAACCAAAAACATTTTTTTTTCAACCTCATTATAATCAACGCGTAGAAATCGTGGGTAAAAGCGTAGGGCGGAATTATAGGTTAAAAATCGTAGTGGTAATCAGGTCTGCAATTTTTACTCCTTAAAGGGGAAGGATACACAGACCTGGGTTAAAACACAGTCTGTTAAATCATAGAAACATCACCTACTCAAAATAAGAAGTACATAATTACCATTGAGTTCAATAGTTGAAATGCTCTATCCGGAGATCCGGCTACAGTGCTGCGGGGTGAGTGCTTGCCAAAGTGGTGGATACGGGAATGCCTTGTCTATGCGAGATAATCCTGTGAAATGCGGAGAGCTTGACCCTTCATATTTTTAAGGAGAGCAGACTTACTGGGGTTTGTCTTAAAGAAGACCAACTTCCTGTTCCTACCCATTTCCCTCTTTCTTTGGAAATCAAAACCCGTTGCCCCTACCATCTTTATTTCTTTAATGTAAGTGACATTTTCCACTTCTTGTAGTATTAGAGTTCGATAACAGAGTATCAAAGTGAAAAAACGAATCGGATATTTGAAATTCCGCTAGTTCATGATTCTTGTCCTGAAATTCGTGTATAAGTCATGGGTAATTTCCGAATGCAAAGCCCGGGACCTATTATTGAGAAAATGACAAAGAACTCTCCCTCGGGTATGACTGAGGAAGGATGGATAGAAAACTTCCAGAATTGTTATGCTCATTTTGTCACTTTACTGCTGTAGCAAAAAGTTGAGAAAAAAAACAACGGCAGTAGAATACCTAAGGAACAAAGCACAAGATTACACAAATCAAAGTCCAGAGACAAGGCAAAAGCAAAAACACCAAAAGACGGAAGACCAAAGACACCACATGCCCACAAAACACACGAACGTTACATATACAACACGAAAAACTAAAGCACTAACAGTGTGAACTGTTATGAGGGGCTCACGATTCTTCCTATGCGAATAGGTTATTTGACATCACAAAAGGTATGCCTTTTTGGTGTTTCTGCACCATTTGTTTCTAGGCAGTATCCTAAAGAAAGATTAATTAAATCTGTATGCATATAAATAAAATACTGAAACTGAATGTAGCATTGACAAATTTGCTCTTTCAATTATCTTTATGTCTTTGTAACACAGCACATGACAAGATATTAAACCTATATTAGCAGGGGTTGTTTTTGTTTAAAACTATTCAGGTCCAAGACTTGTAGCCTTCAGAATTTTACTAATGCATTTAATGCATTCCCATACCTGATCAGGAGTACTATTGCATTGCTTCTTAGAAGTAAACACAATATGGTCTTGCAAATCTCTGACTGAAGGTCAAACCCTCGTGATGGATTCTTGAGGAATGTTTATATAACGGGACCAATTTCTGATGTACATTTCTACCTCGTCAAATTTCCTTAGTGCTTGTGATATTATGCTCGAAACAGGGGAGTGCATAAATGTGTCTAATAAAATATATTATCTATAAATGTGTTGAAAACAAATTGAACATCGTTCCAAAAAAGTCCAAAGGAGTGACATCCAATTAAGAAAACACCTCGAATCTCTTACTGACTGATATTTGCGTTTGCAAAATGAACCAGTTACTTTTCGAATAGACTGCGATAATCTCGGAAGTTTCAGTGATATAAAGAAATAATGTTAACACCTTGAATTTCTGTTACATTTTCAGTTATGCACTCTTTATAATTAATTTTGTTTTCTTTTAGTTTGTTCCGTTTTACTAATTCATTTATTTATTGCTTGAGAATGATACTGGTTATTCTGTCAATTTCAGAATGTAAAAGTAGGTTTTATTACTCTCCAATGAAGAATCTCAGAATAATAAATTTCAGAACAATACACAAAATCTTAAATCATAATATAACTAAAATTCGTTATCCATTCGAATGAAAAGATATCAAATCCAAAATTGTTGTTCAAATAAAACGACTGCACATAACCAGTCATTTCAATGAATGTTTTTTGAGAATTCCACTGTTTTTGGTTTTTGTTTCGATGATTTCTGCTTTTTTTTCGACCTTTCTGATGGTTTTTCTGTAGTTTTTGATCTCCAATGTTTCCGGAGCACTAAAGTTTGAAAGATTCAAATTAATGTGCCTTATTATTTCAAAAAAGAGACGAGGAATAAGTCTTCGTTTTCTTAATCCCTTCTTGTAAATGGTGTTTTTTTTTTTTTTTTTTTAAATTAGATTGCACTTCTTAATTGACCTATCATAATCTGTCAAGAAAATGACATTTTCGAGTGAGGCGAATTAAATCAGCAGATATCGTCACTTAATCATGTTTATTTAGATCTCCTATCAAACATGTCATACAAATGCTAGTTCTCAGATTATTTATTTATTTTTTATTGAATAAACAATGAAATGATAATGGGTAAATGCACATGACACAAAGTCTCCACACATATATGGTTAAATCAAGCAATTACACAACATTAACAAATTATGCTCGCATTTTAGTATCAGCCAATACGATAAACTCACTGCCTGAAAATTACCTTGTACAACCCTGGTTGAGCAGGTTCTTAATAACACCTAAATAGAATCTTTTAAACTTTCTAGTCTTGCATACCTACATATCTTGATTTGTCTCGTATTTTCTAGGATCTTTTAGTTCAGGTTTAAATGATATATTATACCTGAAATTTGTCAGTATCGTGTGTTCTTCTGTTATAGCAAGTACTAATCTTTCACGTGCTTTCAAACCTTCAAGGCTTTATCCATTTGGGATTTATTTCTTCGAAATGCCATAGATATTTATGAAAGTCGTGGCGTTTTTCTAAATCTTAAATTGGAGTTGATGGTTTTATTGCCTTAAGGCAAAGGTCTACCCCTTCATCTTTTTTTTCGAGCCCTTTATATTCCTTGTGCACTCAAGATTTATGTCAACCATCATCATTTCAAAATCGGATGTTGTTGGACTAATTCATACCACTGCCCACTATCAAAATCTTAATCTTAAAGACTTTCCTGCTGAATTGTCTACAAACCAGCTACCCCGATTGTGGCATCCTAGATGGGAAAAATAAATCCAGGACCTATTGTTGCAATAAAAACAAAATCAGCGATGCGAGTTTGTTATATAATGCAAAAATACAACAGTCAGTAGAGTGGTTAACCACCTGAATTAGACAGTCAGAATAAACACAAAGATAAGAAAATATCTGAATTTAAAAGATAAAATAGTTAAATAAGTCCTATATTTCGACATTAAATGCCTTCTTCTAGGGAAAAGTAAATATAAAAATGTGTAAAGACGCTAGAAGAAATGGGGAAGCTAAATTCCAGATGAGATTGGTGTGCAGCAGATTGGGATATTCTAGCCGGTCTTGAACATATTCACAAGAAAGGTGATTGAGATAACTAAATACCGAAGTAACTGTGAATTTAATTTCTGCATATGCGCATTTCGACAACTTATTTCTCTTCAGTGCAGATAAAATCTAAACGTTTGGAAAACCATAAACTCAAAGATGTTTACAAACTGATAGAGAACAAATAACCAATATGATCTTAATGTGAAACCGAAATCATCTAAGGACAGAGCTTTGCATGAGGGAGATACTCCTTAGTTTTCAATGAAATATTTACAAAAATTTAGATATTGTAAGGTTTCAAGTAGAATCGGCTTTAAATGTTTGGGTCGTCAAACAATAATGGATAGGGACAGGAAAGGACAGGAAATTAAGCAGAAAGTGAGTGGAAAGGACAAGGGTTAAAACGACAAATTCGAAAAAAGGACCAAAAAATGAAGAAACTGGTAATAAAAACAAAGTAGAAATAATGTGATGCGACAAACTAATGTAAAACTGGACATTACTGGTACGAAAGTTCCTTGATGTACAAACCTCGAGGTCTTAAAGTTCCAAGAAGATATTAAGAATCTAACACTGGGGGAAGATCGAGACGGGAGAATCTCAGACACCAAAGGGTGAGATTTCCGGCCTCGGGCGAAGCTTGCCGAGTCCGAGATGATTGAAATCTTACCCGAGGGTGTCTTGAGATTCTCTTTTCTCCCTCCTCGGACAAGGGAACCCATTGTTTTAGCGGTGCAAGATTTTTGGTGTAAGCCAAGCAACACGCATTTATTCCCGCCAATATCTTATAATTACGATATACTAGGCTTAGTCTACATAAATCGAATAGTATATCATTTAATACAATTGAATAGAATACACATGTACTAAAACACGCCATAAATGCGTAAATCTTTGGCACTGAAATAACCCCGGACTCGGACGCGTCCTCCAAGCTGTATGACGTCGTGAAAAGGGAAGTAATTCACTGATGTCAACAATGGCGTTTCGGTGGTGATTTGTTTGATTGTTTGGATGCTGAGGGGGAGAAAAATAATCAAACATCATTGAGAGGGTCGGACAAAAAAATCTCGGACACCCTCGGGTAAGATTTCTAGCGTCTCGGACTCAGCAAGCTTCGTCCGAGTACTTGAAATCTTGCCCTTGGGTTTCTGCGATTTTTCTGTCTGACCCTCGCCCTGGTGTTAGATTCTAATAGTCTCGCACTTCCACTTGTGTTTGATTTTATTTCTCACTGTATTCACCTAAATATATACTAAAATCCACATAAAAATATCGTCCCCTTTTGTCTGGTTTCACAAGAAGTCATGTCCCTTTTTGCAACATCATTAAATCAGGAATGTATACCCGAGCGCGCTATATTTTTAAAGACGATTTTCTCGTTTTTTCCTGTGAAATTTTACTTCAAATAGTATAACCATTTTATGAGACGTAGATTAAATACACATATGATCACTAATGAGAACAGATGTAGACTACAGACCCTAATATGCAACACACCATATTTGCCGGTAAACTGCACATGATTTTTAAACGACCGAAAAAATTTTTGTTGTCGTATATTGGTATGGTGCTGTCGTCGTCTGTAGACACTTTTGTTTTTGGTCAATAACTTTTGTTCCAGTAAATCAATCCTTATGAAATTTCAACATAATGTTCTTTGGTACAAAAGGAAGGCTTGCAGTAGTTTTGGTCATTGTGACCCCACCCGTTTTTAAAAAAGGGGCCAAAAAGGGTTAAATTTGGTGTTTTCAAATATTTGTCTGTAGAATCTTTATTATTAATCGGATTTTGATGGGGTTTCTTTCAGTGTGCTTGTGAGGAAATTTCCAATCAGTAGTATGCCAACGGATTTCACGTAGCATGTACCGAGATAATTGGACCTATAAGGGGCGAATCCAAAAAAAAAAAAATAATTTTTTGTCTGATTTTATGCAGTTTTTTTTCAATGGATTGCTTATGAAAAATTAACACAGCACTCTGCTATTAGATTTTTGGTAACTTGTTTGCTTACTTAGCTTTGAGGGGCCAAACGGAGCCAAATTGCTAATTTGCAGATTACCTAACATTTTTATTTTTCATCGGATTTTGATGGGATTTTTTTCTTTAGATTCCTCTTGAAATAAGCTTTCAGTACTATGCCAACGGATTTGTTGTAGCTCTTTCCGTTTTCGAGCTATAAGGGGTCGAAGGGGCCAAAGCTGCAAACTTTCAGATTACGTGAAATTGATAATTTTCGTCGGATATCGATGGGATTTTTTTCTCAGGATTCCACTTGATATAAGCTTTCAGTAATATGTCAATGGATTCGTTTTTGAGCTATAAGGGGTCAAAGAGGAACCATGGCTAATTTTCATTTTCCCTAGTTTGTGTCCAGCTAATTACTGGGTCAATCCCCTTATTGTGTCCATGCAATTATTATGTCAAGCTCTAAAGTATATCCACACTCACTTTCAATTACACTTGTTCAAATTTTAGTGGTCGACATGCTGCGGTCGTATCATGCTGCGCTTGGCGTAGCCCTTTATTTTACAATAGTGTAAGACAAGGAAATCTCTTACCGCTGAAAATAGGAACTGCTGTGTCTCAAAAATGACAAAGATAGCTCTCAGTTCGACATCTTGTCTATGTTTCGTGGTTCCATCGGTTTAAATAAAAACAGTCACCCGCATATCTGAGATGCTGTAATTAGCGAGTCGGAAATGATTACCTAGTGGGTAGTCATTGTTGTTTCTAAAGGAGCGCAGATGTTCCGCAAAACGGTATCCCAGTCGGCGACACGTTTGCACTGAATCTCATAGACTATATTCTAGGTGATAAAGGTGAATCCGTTTTGGATGGTAAACACGTTATTGGGTCTTCAGTAGTTCCCCATGTAAGGTATTACATCTGGGCCTATTGTACCCTCATGTTGCCCTGAAGTCAGCTTTAGAGATATATCTCCTGGATTTAAACGAGCTGCTAACTAAATGTTGTCTCAAACTTCCATCTGAAATGCTGAAATAGGTGTGGATCCAAAGATCTCTGCCATTTCTGTGTCTGCAAGGACAATGGACTTGAAATTCTTCCGGAGGATGTTCCGGATGCCAACATTATGCGGATGGTAGTCAAGCACCAGAGTAGCACAATAATCATTTGTCTTAGGCCTCAGTGTGTTGGCCTCAGTGTGTTGGTTCTGTTTTGTTTAGAGATTGAGTCCACAGCAATGTCAAGAACGGGTCTTGGGTACTGTCTTCTTTAGAAAAATGAGTACATTTTCTCACATTGGACCCTGAAATCAGTATCATCACTGCAGAGGCGACGGATTCCCAGAAATTGAGATTTAGGGATGGTATTTTTGCATGACAAGAATTGTGGTTGAGATAACAATAGGGATCAGTGGGTTTATAAAACACTGATGTACTGATGGCATTGTCCTAAACTTGCATGTTATTTCGAGAAAAGAAAGCTACGAATCGATGATGGTAAAAGCACATTTGATGGCGGGATAATAGGAGGATACGATATCAATAATGATTTCAATTCTTTCTAAGAATCTGTTGATCCCCATGAATATACCGCTTGTAAAGGTCAGGAAAAAGCCCTTAGAACTATGAGAACATTGTTGCAGTCTTGCAAATCAAACAACACAAACAACTGAGAGAAAAGGAGAACCTTGTATGCCAACTTACCTACCATTGAAATGCCCATCTTCTATAATCACGACATACGTTCTCTGAAGACAGATGACAATATACCGTTAAGTTACCTTCCATATGAAAATGTAACCACCACTGACACAAGAGTTTGCAGAGTGCAAAGATGGGAATACATTTATACCATGTAAGTAAATATTGATAATAGTAATATTTTTCTAAATATTATTTCATAAGTTAAATGACTTTTTGACAGTTTACTTCTTACAAGTGTGTCCTGGAAATTTGTCAAGTATGAACATACGGTCCAGATTTCATTGATGTTAAAGAAAAATGCTCTTTTTAGAATTTTTTAAATTTTTTAATTTGGTTTCTTGAGTGCTCAATATGTATCCTGTGCGCAGAAATTTTCCTGGTCAGAGAAACATCCCCACTGGACATTTGAGTAGCAGAGGAAGTAAATGGCGGAATATTTAATTTCAACATGTTCAAGTTAATTTTTGAAAACTCTTTCTTCAATTCAGTTGCCCTTATCAGCGATAATCCAATCATTGTCATTGATGTATCCATAATCCTGTCATTGGTTCAGCACATTATAAAATTCACTTTATTCAAATTCATTATTGTAAAAATAATAGATCCGGAAAAGAAGATCAGAAACAAAACTGATGTTTGAGGATCAGTTATTTGTTGTTGTAGATTTATATCAGAATAGCATTGACTTTAAGGTTTCAGTGACTTCGGTTTTCAGTTTTAATCTCGTAGCAAACAATGAATGCTAAACAACTTGAAAGTTCTTTATAAAAAAAGAAGGGAAACGGGGAATGTGTCAAAGAGACAATGACCCAACGGGGAACAATAATAACTCAAAGACAACCCAACGGGGAACAATAATAACTCAAAGCCACCATAAGATCTTCAATGAACGGTAGGGATTGATTGATTGATTAGTTAGAGTTTAACGTCCAATGAGCAATATTTCAGCGATATCAGGACGAGAACAAGTTAATCAATTCAAAAAAAAAACAAAAAGAAATAAAGGTGGAAGGGGCAACGTGTTTTGATTGCCACTGGAAAGAGGAGAAATGGCTAGGGGCAGAAAATTAAGCCTTTCATACGACACCCAGTTCGCCTGCTTTCTCTAGAGAAATATAGGAGAGGTCTTTATACTGCATGGAGCGTGGTGTTTCTCCACACAGTTTGGCTACAATGGTTCGCGGTCAGGCTTTTCCGTATTATGACCTGACTACACCGCATAGAAAGTGCATTCCCCTTTCCACCAACTAGTTACGCGCCCGGCAGCTCTGTAGCCGAAGCCCCCGAAAACCGATTCAGGTGCCGTGTGAATTGTGAGGAAACCCCACGCCGAACAGCAGGTCGGAGTCGGCCCCTTAAGAAAGAGTTATCAAGTTCAGAGAAATAAACACCATCCTAGACACCCATGGCATGTTCTCCATAATTACTAACAGTTTTGACCAGTATGATAACTATCCTAGCTTAAGGTACACGTAATTGAAAATGAGAGACTAAGGACAGCTATGTCTTCTTTTAAACAACAACAATTAGAATATACAACTACTTATCTTAAAAAAGTTTCAATAGGGTATTAAATTAATGCATAGATCTGATAAATAATCTTTACATACCCAACTGTACCCAGAAAAGCCCTCGAAATATAAATTACTTAAAATGAAAAAGGGCTTAAAATTATAATTACATGCTACAATCACTAAAATTTAAAATGATACATGTTTTCACTTTTCTCCAACACTAAATTACTTCTTTATCCAATGCTCTCCTTTTTTAATAGCATTACAGGTCTTTAAAGACCTCAGTCTGCAAATGAAACAACTTCCTTTTGATCATCATTTCCGCCGTGCGCGGTCCCGGCTTATGAAAAAGCCCGCAGCATCCTCTGAGCTTGGAGTATGAGTCTTCCTAACAGAGGACCCCGAGGGAACCCCGGGATATACAAATAGGACCTAGTATCTCCGGCTTGCGGGTTGTGACCCCTCCTAAACGGGGGCTGACCCCGAGGGTCCCGGGATATAGAAATAGGACCCATTCCGTAGTTGTGCGGAATTAATAAATACACAACCCATCTTTCGGATGGGATGTAAACTCAGGTCTACGTGTAGGAAGAAATGCCACGCTTCCTGCACGTTAAAGAACCCTTGTAGCAAGCTTTTTTTGAGTGGTCCGTAAGTGATCGGCTACAAGGCTAATTTCTCCGCCCTTTTCGAATTCACCCTACTTTTCCAGTGGCAGTCAGAATTTCCCGTCCCATGGCCCTTTCCATACCCAAAAGTGATTATTTATGAACAAACTTGTTCTCGTCTTGATATAGCTGAAATATTGCTGAGTAGACGTTAAACAATATTCAATCAATCAATCAATCAATCAATTGATCATCATTTGATTTTTCTGTAGCTGTTAGCTGTTTTTCGATCGATTGAATAAATCTATCCGTCCTTTCGTTTGTCTGTTCAGCTTCTGGTAGCTGTATGTCCACTTCTTGATTAACTGCATCCGTCCTTTATCTGTTCAGTTTCTGGTAGCTGTATGTCCACCTCTTGAGTCTATCCGTCCTTTCATTTATCTGTTCAGCTTCTGGTAGCTGTATGTCCACCTCATGATTAACTGCACCCGTCCTTTCATTTGTCTGTTCATTTACTGGTAGCTGTACGTTCACCTCTTGAGTATTCGTCCTTTTATTTGTCTGTTCAGCTTCTAGTAGCCGTATTTCCATCTCTTGATTAATTCTATCCGTCCTCTCATTTGTCTGTTTAGCTTCTGTTTGCTTTATGTCCACCTCTTGATTAAGTCTATCCGCCCATTCATTTGTCTGTTAAGGTTCTGGTTGCTGTATTTCCATCTCTTGATTAACTCGATCAATTTCTGATAGCATGTAATAAAAATTAATTTTAAACTGTAACTGCAATTTTGAAAAAAACTGATGTAACATCTCCGTCCTCTCACTTCATCTGAATTTCATGTATAATATTTTAAATCAATATTTGCAGTAAACAATATTGCAACAAGAACCGAAATGTGATTGAGACTGGAAAACGAATTTATGGATAGGGGCAGGAAATTTAACATTACTTACAATACCTAGTTTGTCTGCTCGAATGGTATAATGTATCACGGTCAGCCTTTCCGTATTATGACCTGACTACCCCGCGTAAGACGGAGCACTCTTTTATCCACTATCCGGGGGTGCACCCCCCCCCCCCCCCCGCAGAAGACTGATTCAGGTGACGGGTACTTTCACAGAAACAAGAGACACAATCATATAAAAAATAAAAACATGACATTTTCACTATAGCTCCTACTAAATTATTAGTATTATAAAAGTGCCAATAGTGACAAATTTGTCTCTCCCTGAATTTGCCGAAATCGTAAAATGAGTTTTTAACACCTGGCTACGCTGTGAATTAAATAGTAACGAAAATTAAATGGGGAACTTTTTGAAAATGTACAACAAATTATCTGTGTCCATGATACCATTTTGAAATAAAATTACAGTCGTATGTTGTATAAATATCTAAAGAAATGGTGGCTATCGAAATTAAAGTGTATCTCACAAATTACAAAATTTGAAAGTTTAAATTGAGAAGCTACAGATATGACTTTGACTAAATAATAAATGCATCGAAACAAGTATATAAACAGTTTCTCGGTCAGGACCTAGGAAAGAGAAAGTTACAAATATTTCTTCACTCGTGATAGTGAACTTTCGATTTTCAACATACGATTGTTTGCGAGCATATTAAAATACAAATTTTACTGTTAAGAGTAAATATGTTTATCAGATTTTGACTGGATTTCTTTTAGTGTGTTCCTAATTAAATTTTGTATCTGAGGTATGCAAACAGATTTTACGTGGCATGTACTGTTCATTAAATAAATTGGCCCAAAAGGGGCGAATTTCATAAATATTGTATTTTTTTATTTTCAGTCCGTTAGCGAGCATATTAAAATGGAACTCTTACGGTAAAGAGTGAAATATTTTTAACCGACGACTAAACGGAATGATATTGTTTTTCAACCATGAAAAGTGTTTAAAGCGCGAAAAATCTAATAAGTCAAGAAATGTAACTCGATTTAGAAGTCGCACGTGCACATTTGACCAAATGCTGAGAATGAGAGAATTTGACTGAGCAAGCTGTGGTACCCATTGCTGATCTGGTTAATCTATGCCCATGTTTCAATGAAAATAAATAAAATCATCCAGGTTAAATATTCTCATAGAATGAACATGGAACAAGCATCAGTTCCTCTTCTGCCATTTTCTGTGTAATGCACATATAATCTTGGGCACTGCACAGAAATTTTGTATATATATCCTTGTAAAAGCGCATAAAAATTGGTTGATGTTTGTGTGGAATGTCAATGTCAATTAAAATTTAGTTAAAAAACTGTCATGTAGGAAAAAGTTATAAATGCACTTCAATTTCATAAATACCTTTTTTGTGGTAAATATTTATTTCAATAGGTTTAGAAATAGTTTTCCTTCTTACTGATATCCGATAGTCTTCCTTCTTACTGATATCCCACGCGATAGTTTTCGTCTTCAATTAAACGAGTGTTCTTATCTCGAAAGTCCCGTATTGTAAAATTGCATATGTAAATCAATGAAATTGAGATGACAAAAATTTTAGTTTTCTTGTTGCAAAAGAAGTTGTCAAGTAAAGGACATAACACTCCCTGGCTCTCTAAGGTATTCTAATTCTAAGCTATCAAAGTCAAGGTCATAGTTTAAAACTCTTGCTGTATACCAGCCAACTGTCCATTATAAAATTCCTATTTCCTCTTTTGACCAAAGGACTTTCACTTTTAACCCAGTGTTTTGCTCTGTTCATATTCATTTGTTATTCGAGTTCCTTTTTTGTCACAAATATCCCTTTTCTTGTCTCTTTCCATTTGCGAAACAATAACATCATTAAAAAGAGGGATTCAAATATTTCATTAAGTTTTCCTCTTTTACTTACTTCTGGAATTAGTATAACGGATTTTGTTGTCACAACATTAGAATGAGTTATAGATCTGTATACATGCTGAATTTATCAAAATACTTACGTTGCCATATGATAAGTAGTACAGATGTTTCGACAAAATTGGTTATTTTATATTTAATGTTTGCAAAAAAAGTGTATGGCATTTTTTTCACAAGTTTATCTTTTGTTCTAAAATTCGAATTATTGTGAAGTTTCAAAATGCTTCTCATAAAATAATTTGTTATCCTTTTTATGTCATTACAAATTTCAGTTAGATTTCCATTGTAAATTATTTCAATATCGGGTTCTCGAATGTTCTTATATTTTGCAAGTTCCTATAAAAGGTCACTCTCCTACTTCATCTTTTTCAATTTCTCTGCAACATTATCTGTGAATTTTCTGAAGTTCATCTGTCAATTTGTGATATGAGTGATATTATATTTAATGGAATATAAAGTCCAGGTGTATCCGATTCTCCATCTGGAACAGTTTGACGACCTTCAAAGCACGTGCAATGAAGCTTGCCATTACTTTGTATCCAGTGCATAAAATAAGGTAGGAATTTTTTCAATCTTTTCTGAAGATGATTCTTGATTATTTGTGTATATTGTAGCTTGATATTGAGTGAGCCAAGAAGTTCTATCATCAGTGAGATGGAGTTGCAAAGTTGATTATTATCATCAATATATTTGTCTGAAGATTTCGTCAAGCTGCCGGGCACTGCAAATATCATTAAGTAGAAATGATGGATTAGGGTGTCTTTATCAATTAAAGCAAAGTTATCTTTCACTCCACGAAAATAGAAAAATCATTTTTACCAAATATTCTTGCTTTGTACATGATATTATTTCTGTTGCCATCTGCTCCATGTTTTTAAAAGGTTTCGCGTGTTCATGTTCATCTCCTTACTCTGGAAAGGACCATGACCACTTAGTACATAGTTTTCTGATTCATGTGGCCTTTCAGCTGAGGTATCCTTTGAATTGTGTTTTTCAAACGAAAACTGGGAACCTTTATCTAGTTATAGACAATTTACAAGACTGACTAATATCTTTTAAAAACATTCGAACACCCTGCTAAAGGTCCATTATCCACAGCGAACAGCCAGTTTTTCTTCAACTGGTTATGGAAATCGGCCTTGTTTTTTAATGGTTTCGTATGATGGATACTTAAGGTAGATCGCCACTAATACACGGCGCATTCGATTGGCGCATTTGTGTAACACGAGTCGGATGCGGAATTGACTTGATTTTCAAGCCGGAATAATCCTGTATT
This sequence comes from Modiolus philippinarum, assembly GCA_002080025.1. Lineage (NCBI taxonomy): Eukaryota > Metazoa > Mollusca > Bivalvia > Mytilida > Modiolidae > Modiolus > Modiolus philippinarum. The sequence goes on from MJUU01028643.1 coordinate 39,858, forward strand.
GGCCTTTACATTGTGACGTCACAATAGATTGACATAGACTTTCCCGCGAATTAGCTCCCTTTTCCCGGAAATATTGTCTATTTCGTAAACTATATCAAATAACTTTCTTAATTGAACGGTGACATGTAGATTTTTTCAGCGTAACAGATAGCTTAAGTATATTTCTATGAAATATCAAAAAATAAAAAAAATCTGTCTGATATTTATTTTATATGAAAAATAAACAATAAGCATGTTCACACAGTTTCCTATATATTCTTTGTAAATATTGCTGAAAAATACTGAATTTGGCCTGATTTTCAAAGCCAGATTTCAGGAAAAGATGATCGGTGACATATCATTTTTATTTTATTTTTGGAACTTATAGGTTAAGATCTGCAAAATATCTTAAAAGAAAAAAATTCTGTCTGATATTTTTATTAGGATCGAACTACCTTAAGCCAAGTTAAGGTCTTTCCTTTTCCGAGGAAGGCCTTGTACTATTTCTTCTTCAGATTATTATTATTAAGGTCTTTCCCCACATGTGAAAGACCTTACTGTAATTCTTCGGATTATTACTTTTTTCTGTTTTTTCCGCCGCAACTCGAGCTCGAAAACTACGCGACATATCATTTCGATACTTAAGGTGACTAATCGATAACAGTGTGGGATTTCAAAACTTAGTCAAGCATATCGAGCTATTTTTAGAAACGGAGTTTTCTGTCCGGTACCGAAAACCCTTGTTAGTGGAGAAACTCGTTACAGCGATGGAAACGTTCAACATTCCCTACCACACGCACACGATTCACACGATGAACGCACACGATTCACACGTTGAGCGCACACGATTCGCACGATGAACGATACAGAAAGTTCTCAATCGTGTATCGTGTACCGTGTATCGTGTACCGTGTACCGTGTAACGTGCACCGTGTCGGTTAAATAATCTTATATATTTTCATGAAACGAACTCGAAATGAAAAAATATTAGCGGGCAATAAAAGTAGAGAGTCTTAAAATTTGACAGTATAAATAAAATGGTAATTTACAATTTGATACATATAGATAAAACAGTCGGTTTTCCCAAGGATTTGTATAGTGAGTTTTTATTGGTTTTCCATATGAAACAGCATTTATGACATCAGTGTTGCAATCTTTCTCTCGGAAACTGTCTCCACTTTTGCCGTAACAATATCATAATAGGGTCGGCAAAAAAACTTGA
>MJUU01028643.1:49650-66071 GCA_002080025.1 Modiolus philippinarum
AAAAAATTCGTAAATATTTGCCAATGCATGTACGAATTTAAATTATATATTTTAATTCTCATATATTACCTCATCTTGATAATTGTTGTATAATTTGGGGAAATTGTAACACAAATGGGATTAAAAATAGAACAGACAAATAAAGATGAGCAAGAGTTATATTAGACACCTTTTCTTTGCTATTTGATTCTTTAAAATGGTTGGATATTGAAAAGATATTTTACAATAAAAAAGCTTTTCTTGTGTATGTATAAGTCACTAAATAATATGGTGCCTTCGTATTTGCATGAAAATGCTCATTTTGTTAATAACACTACTTATGGTTTACGTTCCAAAATTAACAGTATGTTAATTTTACCGAAACCAAAAACAAATTCTTTGAAGATTCTGATTCACAAATTTGGAACAGCTTACCATATAATCTGAAAGTTTGCAAATCAATTAAACAGTTTGAGGAAAAAATACCATGCCTACTTTTTAAATAGTGACCCCAGGACGATAATGTGTCAACGTATATTTGTTCCGCATAACAGAAGTTGCTTTGGAATAAATATTATAAACATTGGCATAATATTTCTTCCTTTTGGAACAATTGTTAGTAACAAATACTATTATATTTGTTCCGTTGGAACAAATATTATGAAGGAACAAATAGCACATGACAATCATATTGAAATAATTTGCTAATTTATTTGATTATTTTTATATTTGTAGTATGTAACATGGGATCGTTTTCTTCGTATTGTTTCTGGTCTTTATGATGTTTAATTGCTTGTCAAAGATCAAATGTATGAGAATATTTATATATCAATGTGGTTGATTGTGCAAGATTAACAGACACGGACGACTCTCCCCTGCTTTCTCATAAAATATGAAACGACTCTCCCCTGCGTTACAGCCACGCCGATCCAAATATTGACCTGAAATTCTTTCATATCAATATTCTTCAGCAGATCTTGGGGTGTTTCATGTAGATTTTCAGCGGGTTAACTTGCGTATGTATGTATGGTAACGAGAACGTGTGTTTTCATTGAGAAAACAAGCCTCGAAAGATCAGGTTGCAGAAAAAATATCAAATCGTGGAAATTGGTCAGAGTGTTTGAGAAATCTACAGGCATTTGGTGAGTAAATTTGACGTGAATATATTCCAAACGTATCGTAATGTTCCGTGCTATACTTATTATGTACACCTGAACATTATAAATTAGCGCAAATTCTCATTTCTTACCAGTGTGTCTGCTCCGAAGCGAGAGAAAACGACTCTCCCCTTCGTTAAAGTCGACTCTCCCTGTCGTTTTGACGACTCTCCCGCGGTAACGGTTGTACGCGGTGGTAAGAGATATTTGATCAAATACAATGGAGAAAATGTTTATTTCATTAAGGTCAACATTTGGTACATTTGGGGTCCAATATTTCTGGACCACTGGTTTTGGGCCGATTGCCTAAAAGCCATTTTCTGAGGTCCCTTATCAAGGTTTTTGCCTATATCTAAAAAATCTTTAAAGATACAATGAAAAATTGAAAAGAAAAAATGTTCAGCACAATAATATCCAGCAAAATGAGGTCAAGATCAAAGGTCCAAATTCCTAGCAACAACGTAATTAGTTATAAAAGTCCTTAGCAACCCCGTATATTTAAATTTGGTATTATAACATACCAGTGATGTTTTGGTCCCTAGCATCAAAAGAAAGTCCGTAGACATTACACATTTAGTGAATCAGAACTATAAATATCACGTTAAGAATTCATTAAAGCTACAGAGTAAGCATTTTAGCCTCTGACCTTGTGGCTCTACAAAACTATCAATCCGAACAAAGTAACCCAATACGTCTTCATGATTCTATTAACACCGTATGGGAACGACACCGAATATTTGTACTACCGAAACGGACGATTGATATTACTTTAGCATGAGTTAACTTGTTATATTTCTTATTAATTTTTGTGGCCAGAAATGTGTGTGATGATCGACAGGATAAAATTAAGAAGAAATATAATAAATGTGCGATTTTTCACGTTCACTCACGCTAAAGTTATATCAATCGTCCGCTCCGGTAGTACCAATATCCGGTGTCGTTCCTATACGGTGATTTAGAGTACAATGTATTTTCGCACGTAAGCAGGCCATCGGGGATCTATATATATATCTCCATCTGGATTGCAATTAGATTTGTAAAGCTGCCAAGCTTGCTTTTGAAGCCTTGGCACTTTGCATAACTGTCAATCAGGGGGAGACTGTCCGCAAAGCATGTGTACATAGTTTGTATATAAAATAAGATGAAATGATGATGTCTTGTAAACCAAATTTGAGTGTACTGACTTAGGACTCAGTCCTCTCTCTCTCTCTAACTAATTTATGTATAGACACTACATTCTTATACGACCGCAAAAACTTTTGCGGTCGTATATTGGTATGGTGTTGTCGTCGTCTGTAGACACTTTAGTTTTTGGTCATTAACTTTAGTTCCAGTTTATAAATCCTTATGAAATTTTAACATAATGTTCTTTGGTACAAAAGGAATGCTTGGCTTAGTTTTGGTCATTGTGGCCCCACCTGTTTTTAAAAAAGGGGCCAAAAAGAGTTAAATTGGGTGTTTTCACATGTTTGTCAGTAGCATCTTTATTATTGATCGGATTTTGATAGGGTTTCTTTCATTGTGCTCCTGAGGAAATTTCCAATCTGGAGTATTCCAACGGATTTCACGTACCAAATCTTTATTTTTCATCGGATTTCGATGGGATTTTTTTCTTTGGATTCCTCTTGATCTAAGCTTTCAGTAATATGTCAACGGATTTTGTGTAGCTCTTACTGTTTCCGAGCTACAAAGGGTCAAAGGGGCCAAAATTGCAATTTTTCTAAATACATGTATGTCAAATCTTTATTTTTCATCGGATTTTGATGGGATTTTTTCTTTGGATTGCTCTTGATCTAAGCTTTCAGTAATATGTCAACGGATTTGGCATAGTTCTTACCGTTTCCAAACTTCAAGGGGTCAAAGGGGCCAACATTGCAATTTTTCTAAATATGTCAAATCTTAATTTTCATCGGATTTCGATGGGATTTTTTTGTTTGGATTCCTCTTGATCTGAGCTTTCAGCAGTATGTCAATGGATTTTGTGTAGCTCTTACTGTTTCCGAACTACAAGGGGTAAAAGGGGCCAAAAGTGCAATTTTTCTAAATATGTCGAATCTTTTATTTTTTATCGGATTATGATGGGATTTTTTTATTTGGATTCCTCTTGATCTAAGCTTTCAGTAGTATGTCAACAGATTTTGCATAGCTCTTACCGTTTCCAAGCTACAAGGGGTCAAGGGTCCCACATTGCAATTTTTCTAAATATGTCAAATCTTTATTTTTCATCGGATTTCGATGGGATTTTTTTTCTTTGGATTCCTCTTGATCTAAGCTTTCAGCAGTACGTCAACGGATTTTGTGTAGTTCTTACTATTTCCGGGCTACAAGGGGTCAAAATTGCAATTTTTCTAAATATGTCAAATCTTTATTTTTCATCGGATTTCGATGGGATTTTTTCTTTGGATTCTTCTTAATCTAAGCTTTCAGTAGTATGTTAACGGATTTGGCGTAGTTCTTACTGTTTCCAAGCTACAAGGGGTCAAAGGGGCCAACGTTGCAATTTTTTTAAATATGTCAAATCTTTATTTTTCATCGGATTTCGGTGGGATTTTTTTCTTTGGATTCCTATTGATCTAAGCTTTAAGCAGTATGTTAACGGATTTTGTGTAGCTCTCACTGTTTCCGAGCTACAAGGGGTCGAAGGGGCCAAATTTCCAATTTTTCTAAATATGTCAAATCTTTCTTTTTCATCGGATTTCGATGGGATGTTTTTCTTTGGATTCCTCTTGATCTAAGCTTTCAGAAGTATGCAATGGATTTGGCGTGGCTCTTACCGTTTCCGAGCTACAAGGGGTCAAAGGGGCCAAATTTTTTTCTAAATATGTCATATCTTTATTTTTCATCAGATTTCGATGGAATTTCTTTCTTTGAATTTCTATGGATGTAAAGTTTTATCTGATAGTACATATTTTGCATAGCTCTTACGTTTTTTTCATCAGTAAGTGATCAAAAGGGTAGAATTTTTCCCTATTTTTTTCTAGCTAATAAATGTGTGAAGCTTCGTTTGTGTCCATTTAATTATTGTGTCAAGCTCTTTACTGTGTCCACATTCACTTTAAACTACTTTTGTTGAAATTTCAGTGGTCGACATGCTGCGGTCGTATCATGCTGCGCTCGGCGTAGCCCTTTATTATACATTATTATTTGTTTTTTAGCAGTTGTGAATACTTTGCTTTAAATTTTACGTGTACATCCAGCGTAATGTTTATTCTGTATTTGTTTTTGGTAATAATTAAATGCCAGTGGTACTGGGGTTTTGTGAAGGGTCCTTTTCTACTGAGTTTGGACACACTTCTAATGCATTGTAATGTTTTAAAAATACATTGTCTCCTTCTCTTGTGATGTTCACTGCAACGAACATACAACGACAGTCTGAACATATATTGTATACAAGCTATGCATTTGCAGTCCAAACTGATGAATGAATTGAATGATTGTAAATATAATCCAGTTTCGGACATACACATTATAAGAACAACATGCAAAAATAATCCAGTTTCGGACATACACATTATAAGAACAACATGCAAAACACAAGACACATGTGCATTTTGCACTTTCGATTCCGATAAATTATATTTTCAGATACAAGGACGGGGAGATCCAAAATTTCCGAATTTACCACGTTGCAAAACTTGAACTGGTTATTGTATCTTATTCTGTAATACTAACACAACTAACAACTTATCCTTTTTACTAGTGTTATGAAACAATACAAAAACTAAAAGATTACAGTGAGATGTACAACTAAACCACTGACAATGTGAACGGTCTCTTAAAAACGTCTTCTGGAAGGGAAAGCATGATTTCCCCTACACCTGGCACCCGTGATGCTGCCATGAAATGTCTAGTTTTTTTCATATCCGGCTCCTGGTACCTGAATCATTTTCAGGGCTTAGGCTACAGAGCTGCTGAGTTCGTCATAAGTTGGTTGATAGAATAATGCCCTGTCTACGTGGGTAGTCGGGTTACACTACGGAAAGCGTAGCCGAGAACCATTGCAGCCGAACTGTGGAGAAGGACCTGTTCACCCATTTCAGCACGAAAGAGTAGTCCAAGACGAATAAAAACGTAGTTTTTGCCTCTAAAGAGTAGTATCGCCATGTTGTGTATAAAATGAGGCACACGGATGTACACTGCGTGCTTTCATTTTTCGGGACCCTACACAGGTGTTTCGAGGCTGAATGTAGTTAATTGATGAAATAAAAAACTTATTCTTTCAAGTGCATATATTAATTAATTGATTGAATAGTTTTTACGTCCAGTGATCACTGTTTCCGAGTTTCAGTTGCCACTGAAGACAAATGGGTATGGGCAGGAAATTTAGCCTTCTGAGTCTGCTCTTTAAAGAGAAATATAAAAGGGGTCTTAATACTTTTTAGCGTTTGTCCACATTAACTGGTTAGTTTTACGTCCTCGAGCACTATTTCAGCTATACCAGGACTAGAACAAGTTTAATCACTTCAACAGAATCAAATATGAAGGAAAAAAGGTTGAAGGGACAACCGGGACGAGTTTTTCTAGCCAGTCGAAAATGGAGAAATGGGTAGGAGCAGGAAATTTAGCATTCTTTGGAACCGGAGTGAGTCTGCTCTTAATAAGAAATATAGAAAAGGTCTTAATACTGCATCGGCCGTGGAGTTTCTCCACACAGTTTTGTTACAATGGTTCGCGGTCAGGCTTTCTGTATTATGACACGACTACCCAGCATAAACAGGGCATTCCTCTATTCAACACTTGATGACGTGCCCGGCAGCTCTGTAGAGGAAGCCTCTGTAAATCGATGCTTCACAACATGGCCCTTGCAATACACACCAGTTACAGATTTGAATAATGTGATCTGATAAATTTCCATGCCCCCGTGAATCTAAGATTCGGGGGCATATAGTTTTTATACGCTCGTCTAATGACGGACGTATTATGTTATACCGATGTCCGTCTGTCCGTCCGTTTCATATGTCGTGATCTAACTTGACAACCATTTGACCAATCCACTTCAAACTTTGTAGAGGTATTGGATATGATGGCCTCACGATCTGTATACTTTTTCGTGAAATTTCGATTTTTCTTTCAGGAGTTATGGGACTTTATTCGTCAATTTTACATGTCGCGCTCTAACTTGACAACCCTTAGGCCAATTTACTTTAAAATTTGTAGAGGTATTAAGTATGATGGCCACACGATCTGTATTTTTTTTTCGTGAAATTTCGAATTTTCTTGCATTCGTCAATTGTAAGGCATTTGTTCACATGTCACGCTCTAACTTGACAACCCTTTGGCCAATTCCCTTCAAACTTTGTAGAGGTATTGCGTATGTTGGCCTCACAATCTGTATACTTTTTCGTGAAATTTCGATTTTTTCTTTCAAGAGTTATGGGACTTTATTCGTCAATTTTAATGCAATTTTTACATGTCACGCCCTAACTTGACAACCCTTTGGCCAATTCACTTTAAACTTTGTAGAGGTATTGGATATGATAGCCTCATGATCTGTATATTTTTCGTGCATGATAGCCTCATGATCTGTATATTTTTCGTGCAATTTTGATTTTTCTTGCAAGAGTTATGGGACTTTGTTCGTCAATTTTAAGGCAATTTTTACAAGTCACGCTCTGACTGATAAATACTTTGATCAACTCACTTCAAACTTTGCAGATTAATTTCTTAAGGGGTGACGACGGGCGTATCATGCGACTTGGCGCAGCTGTTTATTGGTCTGTCTGATTGTTTGTTGTTTGTCCGATGAAAAAAAATTACATGGGGCATCTTTTGATTGGTAAGTGATAGGGCTTTCATGTTTTGCACGTGTATTCCTTGTTATGCCTGTCGTTAGTAATTATTTCATTATTTGCAACCAGTTTGCAAAATCTGAATAAAATAAAGGTACTCAATCTCCAAGCACGTGCATCTGACTGATAGGATCACATGAACGCATCGATTTTCAGGGGTTCCCTCTACAGATCTGCCGGGCGCTTCTCCAGGTGGTTGAAAGGGGAATGCCTTGTCCTTGTGAGGTATTCAGGTCATAATAAGGAAAAATGACCTGGAACCATTGAAGAGAAACACAGAGACCTATGCAGTATAAATATTACTTGTATATTCTTTATACTAGGGGTCATATAGAAGGCTAAATTTCCTCCCCCTACCCATTTCTCTAATTTTTCACTTGCAATCAATATTCGTTGCCCTATTCACCAATGTATCTTTCTTCTTTCTCTTACATTTTTTTTTAATTGATGGACTTGTTCTCGTCCAGATAAAGCTTGAATATTGCTCACTAGATGTAAAACTAAATCAATAAATTTTAAAAGGGCACTACGATGGCCTGTGCAAAGCACCAACGAGATTCGTGCAAATGTTTCGAGGTTCTCTAGAAGGTTCCTTCACATCTATTTAACAATCAAAAGGTTCCGAATGAAGTAACTTTTCAATCAAAAATATTTGTTTCAACCTCATTAGTCTCTATGCGTAGAAACCGTGGTTAAAAGCGTAGGGTGTATTTTGAGATCAAAAATCGTAGATACTACGCCAAAATCGTAGTGGTAAACAGGTCTGCCGGCCGCGCTCCAAGCAATACAAAGACCCCTTCTATGTTTTCTGAGGAAAGCAGAGTCACTTGGTCTTTTATAGATCGGTATATTTCCTTGATGGATGATATCCATTGATGAAAGGTTTATTTCTATTAAGCTGAAAAATGCATTTCCATATTTTTGACGTGTATTCTAAGTAAATCTGATTGAAAAATTGGTTAAAATGTGCAAACTTTGACTTCAATTGTAGAACAAGCATGCATGGTGACCTAAACTTTTAATCACGAGTTAGTAGAATTGGTTCTCCAATCGAACCGACTTGTAGCAAAAACTCGTGGATATAGATATAAGTGTTTATGAAGAACAACAATTAAAGCGTTCTTCCTTTGCTTGTTTTTACCATGTATTTGTAGAGACTTTGTCTCATGTGCATTTACGCCATATCCTTTCATTCACCATTATCTACCCTAAAAGCAATGAAACAATGTATGTTACCCATATAAATGAGCTTTAAAAATTGGATGGATTGGACCACTATAAAACCGATTGAACCAGTTCTTTTTAATCAAATGCCTATACTTAGTTAGGGTCATTGCAGATTTGCTCCTGCCCTATTTTTTTGCCCTTCGGCTCTTGACATTACTGTTGGATGATTTTGATATAACCCTCATCTTCATCTATCTGTTTATAGTGGATACATATAGATATTTATTTTTTGTGTAAGGAATCTGCATATTTATCAGTTTTTGACACAATACAACTGAAAAAGTGCTTAAATGCGTTAATCGATCAACCAGTCAATCCACTCACTTTCTCTTGCAATAGAAATCTGACCCCGATGTATTAATTATACCATGGTTATAGTCAACATAGTTAAATAAACGAACACTTCTACGATTTTTTTCTATAATATGTTCACGAGTAAGCCATAGTATAAATGACTTATAACAGAAAGGACAATAATTTACATGTTTCTTTATTTCCATATAGTAATCAAGATTACAGGTTTTTTTTAAGTAGTACAAATCACGGATTAGGGAGAAAAAAAAAACGTCATGGTGTCAGTACAGATCATGGATTATATAGAAATACGTCATTGTGACAGTGTCTCGTTACTTAGAATTATACGGCATTCAAAGGTTTTTATTGGTTATATCAGTATTATATTGTTGATTGATGGCGTCGTGTAGGCAGACTTGAAATACAATTGTTTTGACACGGAAGCTTGAACTTTGTTATTTATCATATTAAGATTAAGAAATGAATCGAATTATTTTGGGAAAGTTGAAAACAATTCAGTCATTTATGATATAAGTAACAGTTATTGCACACATTAGGACCTTAGCAACACGATCACGACCATGATGAACACCCGATACCTGAATCGGATTCAAGGGCTAAGCCTTCAGAGATGCCGAATGCATACTTAGGTTTAAGAAAGCAGAATTCAAAAAGCCCGACCACGAACCATAGTATTTAAACTATGATGAGAAACACCACGCCTCGTGCGGTATAAAGACTTCAATATTTCTCGTACAAAAGCAGACTCGATTCGGATCATATAGAAGGCTTAACTTCCTGCCCCTACCAAATTCTCTTATTTTCTAGTGACAATCAACACACGTTGCCCCAGTTGACTTTTCCACATAATCTTCTTTTAGTTTTAAGTGTTTTATTTGATTTACTTGTTGTCGTCCTGATGTTGCTCAAATGTTGCTCTGTGAAAGTAAAACTATATCTTATCAATTAATCAATGAAGAAGAAACAAGTGTTTGTTCCTATTAAACTAAAGAAGTTTAATCCTAAATTGATTTGTTTTCTAAATATCAGTAATTATGACATTGATGTACTTAGTAATCGCTCAATTGTCCATAACAATCTGTTGTAAATTAATAATTATACCTATTATGTAAATTTAGGGATGATCTGCCTTGCTGTCTAAAGCCTTAACACTCCAGGTCCACATTTTCCTTAATTTTCTATCTTGATGCAACATCTTTTAATTTTGCTATAAAAGGGGTTATTCTATAATATATAAATACTAATGGTAAAGTTCCATTGACATTAAAATGAATAAAAAAGGATATTCACTCGATAGAAAGGATATTCACTCAATGAAAAGGATATTCACCGAGGGAAAAGTCACTTGCGACATATTTTTAGAGAAAGGGAAATCCCGTATTTATATCGTCCAATCACATTTCTATGTAACATTATCGCGTGACAACGTCATCGGCATCACTAAAAACAGAATTGTTTCATCTAAAGAAAAGAAGATCAGCGAAAATGGTGCAAATATGCAAAGAGGAAGACACTTTAAATACGAAACAAGTCAGCGTAACACTGGTAAAGGCGTTCACACAATATTTTGGGAAAAAATCTCCCGACGGATGTCGACAACACATAGCGCAGAATCGTCGCACATTACACAGATGCAAGGAGTGAAAAGGAAGAACACAAGCATTCATTTAAAAGACAGAAATCATCGATTATTTAGGATAAAAAATTTATTCTTTAAATAAAGTCTTTAAAGAACGTTCGCTTGTTACATTAAAATGTCAATTCCCTCCCTTCTTCACAATCTCCTACCAATGACGAACAATCGAAAAAAGCCGCAAACTCAGTGTTAGCTAGAATCTGTAAATTTCTGACAGTAAAGATAATAATAATGTTATATTTATTGTTTTACTTATCCTCAAAATATTTTTTGAAAAGTATATATTTCATTTATTTTATGCAAATGTTCAAAGCCTCTTTAATCGTTAATTCGACACATATACAAAATTTCTAGGTGTATAGTATATTTACATAATAAAAAGAATTATTATGTATTTATCGGATAATAGAATAAAACAGTTACTGTCTTTAGTTTCGGCAAATGTGCAGTGTTATTGACTTTTGGGAAAACAGATATTCACCTCGCCATGCGGCTCGATGAATATCTGTTTCCCCAAAAGTCAATAACACTGCACATTTACCTCAACAAAAGACAGTAACTGTATAGTATTCATTACCTACAGGAAATAATTCGGAAAGTTAGTTTAACTTTAATTCACTTAATTCAATTCAATATAGTACATAAATGAAAGCATCTTGATGATCAAATGTTTTATTGGTGCATTTGTTCTATATCTGTTCAAAACATTCTCAGCAAATGTGTTCATTAAATAATTGAAAAATGTTCATTAAATAATTGAAAAATTTGCTAGTTTTCTTCCATTTGTCAAAGTCAAAATATGTCATAAAAATGTAAGTCTAATCAAATAGCTAAATTAATTTGAGTAATGGTGTTTGGATACTTCTCTATTTCTATGTATTATCAAATGATTCATTAGCTAGATCTTCGTTACATGTAAGATGAGATATGTAGTATAATTTCACTCGTTTTTTGTATTTTTTGTGATTAGTTTTTTGCATAATCGAAATAGATATGCTGTTTTTCTGTACTATATTTCAACATTCCAGCGCATATGAAACGTGATCTAAGCAAAACTATTGGAATTTCTTTACAGAATTCAGAAAACAACCTCTCTAGAAGAAATAACAGCATTACTAAGACGTCTAGAGCAGTTTTTTTCGCTTCTTTCATGATGAGTAATAATTGATAGAAAGAAAAGATTTTCTTTGACTAACGAATACGTTTTTTCTCCTCGATATAGATAGTGGTACCAGTATGTTTTCTTTGTCGTTTACCCCTGTTATGATTCTTGTACTAATATTTGCAACTATAGTAAGAGAGTCAGTTTCGGCTTCGAACGTCACTATGCGATACTTGTCTGTTTTAGACAACATGAGTAATATTGGCATTACAGCAAAGAGACTCATTGTAACCAGAACTCAAACAGAATGTTCATATCAATGTGTACAGGAAACGAATTGTTGTAGTGCGTCATATCAAACAACGACAAAGGAATGCTACCTACACATGGCTGCTTTTTGTAAAGTTGGACCAACAGCTGCAAAAGAAAGTCCTGTTTTAATTCCAGGTACGTAATAAGTTATTGTTCAAGACATCCAGCAATCCATACATAATTACCGTGCTGCAATATAAATAATACAAACTTGGGTGCGGGAGGATTGGGCTATGAATGTCTGGAGAGAATTAACTAGTTCCGTGCAATTATCTATTAGCATTTCGCCAATGAAACGATCAATCACAGATTGATACGTCGAAATATTGGAAAATACATGTACCCACCCAACTCCTACAAGAAAATAACAGCTCTATAGCTGTCATTTAATCGTATATTGCAGCAAGATCATAACAATCAATCACCATATATAGGGTTCTGTAAGTCTCGTCCAATTTTGGAAATTCCGGGTACATAAATTGTACCCGGAAGTTGCATTTTCATCAAAAATGTATGACGTTTACTTACAAAAAGTTGAACGTCACAATCTTGCAACGTCATTTTCTTGCCCGCCGTGCGCGGTCCCGGCTGAAGAATAGGCCCGCAGCATCCTCTGAGCTTGGAGTATGAGTCTTCCTAACAGAGGCGACACGTTTGCCGTGTGTCGAGACCCGTGTCGATGGTTGAGGAGATCCTGGTAGGTGCGAGCCTGTGTTCAGACTCCCGCTACGGCCATAAAATACCCGTTGGGCTGAGAATACAGGATCAATATCTTACTTTGGCTCTGATATCATCTAAACGGGAGGTCGGATTGGCCCGGTCCGATCAATCGGCTGGTCACGCCAAGCCCTCCAGTATATCTTTCCAACTTGAGTTTAAGTTAACCTGTGTGTAACATTTTTTTCTTGATTTAAACCATCAATATAGTGTAGGGGTACTGGAGAAGGCGGTGGCTCATGGGTCAATCAAGTAGTACGCTTTCCATCAGTGCCTGATGGTTACGCTCCACTTGAGTATACCATCTTTGGAACACTTGATACTTTCTGGTGGAGATCCCTAGAATCAAAGTATCGCCCCTGTTGGCACTCCGTGGTGGGTGGGTGACAAAGATGGTGAAATCTCCTTTCTTACTACATGGCACAACAAACCCCTCAAAACCAACCTGTTCCAAATAAAAAAAGAAAATCTACGGATTCCATCCCAGAAGTTGAAGATAACAGTTGGACAAAATTTATTGTGTTGACTGGATCAACTGATAAACCAATATCAAAAATCAACCCTTTTGCTATACAAAAGACTATTCAAAGCATTGCTGGAACGGTGAAAAACAAAACGTGTCCAGGATGCGATCAGGTGATTTATTAATTGAAGCAATCTCTAAAAATCAAAGTGAAAACTTACTAAAATTGTCAAAAATATTAGAATTTAAAGTTTCGGCATCCCCCCACAGAACCCTTAATAGCAGTCGTGGTATAATGAGAGATAGAAGTCAGTATCTCTCAGATCTAGATGATGATTACATTTGTAACGAACTATCATCACAAGGAGTTACAAAAGTACAAAGATTCATTTCCAAAAAATCAGGAAGCACTGTTAAACTTAACACTTTTCTTTTAACTTTCAACACGTCAGTCCCTCCAACATCATTGAAAATTGGCCCCTTTGGTATAAAAGTGGACAAATTCCTTCCAAACCCAGTAAGATGCTTCACTTGCCAGAAGTTTGGACATGGTAGCAACCAATGTAGGGGCAAGCTGAAGTGTTTTAGATGCGGGGAAGAGGGACACCAGGGCACTAACTGTAGTAATGCACTGAAATGTGCAAACTGCAGCGGTGAGCATATGTCATCCTCTAGAGACTGTCCACTTTATATCAAAGAAAAAGAAATTCTTAAAATTAAAACAGAAAGAAACATTTCTTACAACGAAGCCTGTCAAATTTCATCAACCAACACAGTTAAAACAGCAACTTCTTCATATGCAGATAAAGTTAGGCAGCGACCCTCCTTATCGCATATGGAGACACAAACAATTTTGACTTGGCCATATGACAAAGAAAACCCCCAAAAGTTGTCTGTTAAAACAGTTCCTAAAGAACAAATTATAACCCCAACTAAATTTAAACAGAAAACAGTTAATACAGCAACCCAGATAACACAACCTTCAACTTCTACTAAAGTACAATCGTCTCCAAAGCAAACGAAAAGTAAACATTCTCCTCATTTACCTAAATCAGCAGAACGTTCATCATCTGCTGATAAAATCAAATCAAAAAAGGCTCAGAACCAAAGACAGAGCAGACATGAAAAATCATCTATTAGCACATCTAATAGATATGAAAGCCTGTCTTCAGACGAAGACACTGGCACATCTAAAACATCCAAAACATCCAGTCCACGCCAAAAACCGTGGTGGGATGTAAGCATTTGGGGACCATTAGATTCCCACATGGATACATCCGAACCGCATAACAACATCGAAAGTGAACGACCACACAGTAGGTCTTCGTCTGTAAGTGGTCCATCGTCTCGTCATCCCTCGGTTTCCCGAAAGGGAAATATCTCACCAATACGACTAAAATGAACAATATAATTCAATGGAATTGCCGAGGTTTTAAGATTAATTTTATTGAAATTACTTTATTAATTTAAGCTTTTAATCCTGCGGCATTTTGTCTTCAGGAAACGCACCTGAAGAAAAGTGATACGTTAAATGTAAAAAACTACTCCCTCTACAGCACTTATGTACCTGAGAATGAACGAGCTTATGGTGGCTCAACCATTCTTGTCAACAACAATATTGTCGACAGTACTGTTGATCTAAAAACCGATCTTCAGGCTGTTGCAGTGAGAATTTCTTTAGATAAAACAATCACGTTATGTTCTGTATATTTACCACCACATTTCAACCCAAGTCTGAGTCAACTTAAAAACTTGACAGACCAACTGCCCTCCCCATATATAATAATGGGTGATTTCAATGCGCACAATCCCTTGTGGGGCAGTTCTGCTTTGAATTACAGAGGTAAAAAGATTGAAGACATAATGTCGCAGGAAAGTTTATGCATCTTTAATGACGGTTCAAACACCTATTTACATCCTGGAAATGGGGCTTACTCAGCTATAGACCTAACTATATTTGACCCATCTCTACTGTTGGACTTCTCTTGGAAAGTACACGATGACTTATGTGGTAGTGATCACTTTCCGATCATTCTTCAACATCTTTATTCTACTACCGGAGAAAAGCAACAGCGCTTTAAATTTGACAAAGCTGATTGGACTCTCTATGAAAATTTATGTAGAAAAGAATTGAAATCTGAATTGTTTGAAGATGTTCTTGATCCCTTAAATCTTTTCAGTGAAAAAATACCTTCCATTGCAGATAAATCTATACCGAAAACCTCGGCAAACCCAAAACGGCCTGGGAAACCCTGGTTTGACGATGACTGTGATGATGCTCTGACAAATCGTAAAAAGGCAGAGCAACTTTTCAATAAACATCCAACGACGGACAATCTTGGCAATTTTCGCGTTTTTCGTGCAAAAGCTCGAAGAACCTTTAAACAAAGAAGACGCACTTCTTGGCGCAACTTTGTCTCTAAATTAAATTGCCACACCCCTATGAACAAAGTCTGGAATATGGTACAAAAAATCAAAGGTAAAAATAAGAAAGCTAATGTCCATCACATTAAAAACGGACAAGATATTTTAACATCTGAAAAAGATATTGCAATTAAAATTGGAGAAACTTTTGAGAAACATTCTTCTTCTAAAAATCTAGGACCCACATTCCAGAGAATTAAAGAACAAAAGGAACGAAACAAACTTAACTTTAAATCTAAAAACACAGAGGAATACAACAGATTATTTTCGATGGATGAACTAAAACAATCCCTGTATAAGGCACATGACACGGCATGTGGCCCTGACGATATCCATTATCAACTCCTCAAACATCTTCCTTTAACAGCTCTGGAAATTCTTTTAAACCTTTTTAATAAAATTTGAGAAACAGGGAAACTACCACCTATGCGGAAACAAGCAACTATAGTACCTATTCCAAAACCGGGTAAAGATCATTCCGAACCATCTAATTACAGACCGCTAGCATTAACTAGTTGTGTTTGTAAGACAATGGAACGGATGATAAACAGCCGTCTTGTTTGGTATCTCGAATCGAACGGTCTTCTGTCGAACATCCAAAATGGATTTCGACAAGGTCGTACAACAATAGACCATTTAGTTCGATTCGAAACATTTATCAGAAATGCATTTTTAAAGAAAGAACATGCAGTGTCTGTCTTTTTCGATATTGAAAAAGCATATGACACAACATGGAAATATGGTATTTTAAAAGATCTTTTTGATATGGGGTTGAGAGGAAGTTTACCAAATTTTATTGAAAATTTTCTCAAGGATCGTGAATTCAATGTTAGAGTCAACTCTACATTTTCTGACTCGTTTGAACAAGAGATGGGTGTTCCGCAAGGAAGCATCCTCTCTGTCACACTATTTAGTATTAAAATAAATAGTTTGGCCCAGGTTTTAAAAGATAACATTGATGGATCTCTTTATGTAGATGATTTTCTGATTTGCTATCATGGCAAAAACATGAATAACATAGAACGCCAACTGCAATTATGTCTAAACAGAATCGAAAAATGGGCAGTTGAAAATGGTTTTAAATTTTCCAGCTCTAAAACAGTCGGGATGCATTTCTGTTGTAAACGGAAAATGCACCCAGACCCAGAGCTTAAACTATACAATAACCCTATAACTATTATAAAAGAGGCCAAGTTCCTTGGTTTAATTTTTGACAGTAAACTTTCATTTCTTCCCCATATCAAAATGCTAAAAAACAAATGCCTAAAGGCATTAGATATTTTAAAAGTTGTGTCGAGTA
>MJUU01028643.1:66216-78648 GCA_002080025.1 Modiolus philippinarum
GCTGACTATGAAAAACGCCCAAACGTTATACAACCTTTTGGTCTTCGTATCAAACCACACCTTGAATCTGCTAATATAAATTTAGATGAAATAGCTCCTATAGAAACTCCCAAAAAACCTCCATGGCTGAACCCAAAACCAACATTTAATTTTGAACTACGCAAACACAAAAAGGTTGATACCAATCCTCTGGTTATCCAGCAGGACTTTGCAAGAATTAAATCTGAACATCCTGAATACTTGCAAATTTACACAGATGGCTCTAAGGATGGAGACAGAGTGGCTTCTGCAGCCAATTTGGAGACCGTGCAGCAACTCTCCGATTACCATCCTCTAGTTCCATATTTACTGCTGAAGCTAACGCTATTTACTCAGCACTTAAATTTGTTGCTTTATCGCAATCAAATAAATTCATGATTTGTTCCGATTCACTTTCTTGCCTATTGGCAATTGAAAGTCGAAAAAACAAAACACCCAATTATTTTGAAAATAGCCGAATTCTACAAATCGCTTGTAGCATTAGGCAAAGAAGTCATTTATGTTTGGATCCCTAGTCATGTTGGGATCTATGGAAACACAGTTGCTGACCAAGAAGCAAAGGATGCACTAGATGACGAGATGGCGGATTGTCCAGTACCGTATACTGACATGAAGCCTTTAATCGCTAAATACATTTTAAAGTTATGGCAGGCCAAATGGGATCTGCAAATAAATAATAAACTGCATGGAATACAGTCAGACGTCGGTAAACAAGTCAGTTCCTGCGGCAAAAACCGTAGGGAACAGGTAGTGTTGACCCGATGTCGTATTGGACATACTAGAACAACATAGTTTTATCCTCAACAGTGATGATCGACCTGAATGTATTCCATGCAATTGTCCTTATACAATTCAACATGTTTTAACTGAATGTGTAGATGTTGTCGATATCAGGCGTGATTTTTATTCAGCTGATTGTCTTAAAGACCTATTTACAAATGTCGCTGGCGACAAAATCGTTCAATTTTTAAAAGCAATCAATTTATTTAATAAGATTTAAATGGATTTAATTTATAGTTGTAATATTGTTACAGTTAAACTGTCATTTCTTCTATAATATTTTTTATGTTGTTTATATTTTATACTCTAGTTTTACTTGTATAAAGCTTCAATGGTTTTATATTGATCTTTTATATTTATTATAATTTTTCTACTTACTTAACAGTTCTCGCCACAATATAACTGAAATATTGCTGAAGTTGGCGTAAAACATCAATCAATCAATCAACCATTTTCTTGCGGGAAACGGCTTTGAATTGTAATTTTATCGTGATTTCTCGGTGTCACATGACGAGACGTACAGACCCTAAAATGAATTATGCTAGGACTGTAGACGTGTAAATCCAACCTATAAATTAGAGCGATTAAATAGGGTTGACTTCAAGATGAAGAACAACAATAAAAGCGTTGTTCCATTGCTTGTTTATGTCATGCTTTTGTAGAGTCTTCGTCTCATTTGCATTTACTCCATATCCCTTCATTGCTAATTATAGTTTCAAATTAACCTCTGAATAGTCAAAATCATTCTGTAGGTGCAAAGGTTTTATGTTTTGATATTCACAAAGTGTAAACGGTGTCCTCTATTTTATATCATTCTTTCTAAATTTTCAATAAATTATAGGGAGGTGTCAATTTTACAGGTGGCGTTAATATACCACAACTAAAAATGACCTGCGGGTCGATTTACCGTGTGGGTCAAAGAAAACAATCAAAAAAAAAAACAATCACTGCAATTCACAACTGCTCAGTTTCTTGAACGGCGAATTTCTTATAATTTGTCTAAAATTCCTTAAAAGTACATGCTTTTAGGACAGGAAAAGTGGATGATCATTGGATAATATTTCACATGTTTTGGTATGGAAATAACTAAATACCGAAGTTACTGTGAATTTACTTTCTGCATATGCGCATTTCGACAACTTATGTCTCTTCAGTGCAGATAAAATTCCAACGTTTGGAAGACCAGAAACTCAAAGATATTCAAGAACTGATAGAGAACAAATAACCAATATGATCAAAATGTAAAAAGACGGAGGAGTCTGCATATCCGACAAAACGTCAGATATCAACGGTGGCAACTACCTTAATATGAAATATATTTTGTAACTACAGAATTTGTAACATTTGAGATTATATTTCAAATTATTTATGTATGAATGATATTTGTTATCAAATCGTACGGTTTTAACAATATTACACTTTGATTAGAAGAAAGGCAAGTTCAATTAATAATACTTTATAATTTTCGGAATCGAAATGTTAAAATTCGGAATTTTTTCGGCAGATTTTTGAGTTTCTTTTTTTTTTTATCGATGACCGTCCTTATATTATATGTATACTTAACAAAAATCTCGTCTTCATAAAGATCACTCCACCTGAATAAGTGAAAGGGGCTCGGTGTGGAGAAATGCAACAATACTTGCAATACCGAGTTTCTTTCTATTTTTCTCTAAAATGAGCAAAATCACTGGTTATGAAACAAAGGAGGAGGTATGATAGGGCCATTTTTTTTATCCCTGTCAGAAAATCTTGAAATTTAACATACAAGTTGCCTATGGCATCTTATTGTAAAACATGTAAAAAGTAAGGCGTTTCCACAGAAAAAAATGCACTAAAAAAGGAGGATTCCAAAATAAAAAGAATATACAATTTGGTCGCTGCAAACAGGCTAGAATATTTTTGTACGCGTCCTTTGGTATAGACGAACGTTACATATTTGGCGTATGGTATATTGTCATGAGAACACATGCCATATTGTATAACTACCCTTATTTGACCTTAGGGTCAAACCATTTAATACTAATCCGATAACAAATTTTCGTCGATAAGATGATTAAAAACTACAAATTAAAGACGTTTATCAAGCTGAAAAGGCGAAAATGAAATGTATGAAGACTTTCATAGCTAACATTGGGATAATTTGAAACCTCAGTTCAATAATTACACATCTATAATACAAAAAAATGATAATAATCAAGTTATTGAGCTTTAGTATTGTAAGGTATCATACCATTCGCCTGAATATAAAGCTTGAGGCTCGATCGCTTACGCCCAATTGTCGCCCAATTGTCCATGTGCTTCATATTTTGGCTCACGGGTTGATAACATTATACACATATGTATGAAAGTTAGAAGTGAAAATAGCAATTGTTTGTTAATCTTATGAAGAATCTTAGGAACCAGAATGTAAGAGCGAAGTATTAAGGTTGTCCATTTATAATAAAATAGCGAACAATTCACATGTAAGTGTGGCAGGTGACTTTTGTCCTTGACCTCAAATTTACGGTCTAGTGGCCACGTTTAGATTTTCTGCTTAAGTCCATTTCTCAATAACTAAAAGTGGTAGGTTGATAATATTTGGTATGTAGGTTGGTCTTTGGTAGTACATGTCAGTCTGGCAGGTGACTTTTGTCCTTGACCTCAATTTCAAGGTCTAGTGGCCATGTTAAGTTTTCTGCCTAAGTCCATTTCTCAATAACTAGAAGTAGTAGGCTGATAATATTTGGTATGTAGGTTGGTCTTGGGTAGAACATGTCAATCTGGCAGGTGACTTTTCCCCTTGACCTCAATTTCAAGGTCTAGAGGCCATGTTAAGTTTTCTGTCTAATTCCATTTCTCAATAACTAGAAGTGGTAGGGTGATAATATTTGGTATGTTCAATTTTATATGTAGGTTGGTCTTGGGTAGTACATGTCAGTCTGGCAGGTGAATTTTGTCCTTGACCTCAATTTCACAGTTCACTTTTCTGATTAGTTCACTTAGATTTCACATCAATTTAGAGGCCAGAAGGGACGGGCGAGACATCTTTTAGGGTCTTCACTTGTTATTAGATATTTTTGTTGCCCCATAAGCATCCCCTTGTAAATCACTTTGAAAAAAAAAAGAAAACAAAAATAAAGAAAAAGAAAACAAAAAAAAACAAAAAATACTAGCAATATGGGCACAACAACTTACAACCCTAGCACCAATTTTACAGGTGCAATACCATCTAGTGACACAATCTATGGCATATTCAACCCAAAGGATATTGACTGCAGAGCTAGTGCGTCGTGATTGTATTTTGCAACGTAACATGTTATCTTTATCTTTAACTATTTGCAGTGAGTATTCGTTATTAACATCTGTATGCTCTGCACTGTACCTTGGTGCCTGTATAAACAGTCCTCTTGCATAAGAGATGTTCGCTTTCTACAATTTGTATGATACGATTGCCTTCAGTTGATGTTTGCAATATATCATCGACCAGTTTTGCTAGCGATGTATCGGATTTTGCAATAGGAGGACGGAAGTGGTAATATATTGATCCTACTATTCTAACGAAATCTTTAACTGAAGGGATTAAGTGATTTTGTAATACTTTATCTAATAATCCTTGGCAGAATGAATGGCACGCTGATGATTAAGTGTTATGTGAGAGAAAACAAAGTACAAAAGTCCTGATCTTAACTTTACCATTCCCATTTTTCAGTTTATTCTGTACGTTTGCTTTAGTTTTTTTCTTTTTGTTTTTGCTGTTGTATTTACAGGATTATCAATACGCTACTTTTTCTATTTGTCGGCTTTACTTACATTTGCAAGGAATTAAAAAGAAACAATAAAAAAGGAATGAATCTCTCTTATTGTTTTAAAAATTCACTTTTAAAATTGCTTAGTAAAAATTAAAAAAAACAAAAAACCAAAAAAAAAAAAAAAAAAAACCAAAAAAAAAAAAAAAAAAAANCAAGAGTTACCGGTTTACCACTGAATACAATATGTACACAAAAAGCTTCCAGGCACCTGAACCGGTTTTCAGAGACTCCGGCTACAGAGCTGCCCGGCGCGTCCCCAATTGGGGGATAGGGGAATGCCCTGTCTATGCGGGATAGTCAGGTTATTATGCAGAAAGCATGACCACGAACCATTGGGCCAAACTATTTGGAGATAAGCCATGCTCCATGCAGTATAAAGACACCATCTATGTTATCTAAAGAGAGCAGAGACACTGGGACTCGTATAGAAGGCTTAATTTTCTGCCCCTACCAATTTCTCTTCTTTTCCAGTTGCAATCAGAACTTCCTGTTGTCCCTTCCACCTTGTTTCTTCCTATTCTCTTATTGATATATTTTTTAAATTGATGAACTTGTTATCATTCTACCAAAGCTGAATTATTGCTCACTTGACGTTAAACTTTTACTAATCAATCATTCAATCGCAAATTGCTTTATTTAATATAACCGGTCACGCATTGAGAACAGAAATGAAATTAACTCATTATTATATCAAAAACAATTTTCAAAATGATAAAATAAGAAAAGAAAATTCCATTTTAGCAAAGACAAATGATGTAAGTAGTCAAATAAAGAAACGATGTATCAGATAATGTCCATTCCGATAATTTGTCTCTGTATTAGTAAAGTCTAATCAAAACACTTAAGAAACAAAAAAAAACAAAAAACTAGGCAATATACTGGCACCAGAAATATAAGATACCATAAAAGACACAGAAATGAACAAGAACGCCACAAAAGTTAATCACAGGCAGCGTGAATCGTATCTTAACCAGAGGCATTATCAGGTGCCCCGGGGAAGCAAACATGATCCCCTCACTCGTCACAGTACATCAGATAATTTCATGTACAAATCGATTAAAATTTGTAATACTTCTAGACCAAAAAGATTTTAATTTCCATATTATCAGATGACAGCTTCATTAAAAATGCCGAGGCATCATTTTTGTGAAATGCTACCTTTATATATGCTGATACTGATATATAGGGAGATAATTTCTTCGTTCATTACCCAGTAGTCAGTTCGTCGGTGCTGCCCGAAAACCGACTGTATTGAAACTTGCAATATCTAAATTTTACAAAATTTCGTTAAAAACTAAGGAGCATCTCCCTCATGCATAGCTCTGTCCTTAGCTGAATTTTGGCCTTCTATTTAGATCATTTTGGTTGTTAGTTCTCTATCAGCTTTTACACGTTTTTCGGTTAATGGACTTCCACATGTTTTGGTTTGATCTGCACTGATGAGACATTAGCTGTCGAAATGCGCATATGCAGAAAATAAATTAACAGTAACTTCGGTATTTTATTATTCCTTTTACGCCGAGGTAAATTCTGTTTTTTTTGGGGGGGAGGGGTTAAGAATGTAGATAGATTTCATATAATGATATTTTGGCGGAAACTGATTAATTAAAAGATCAAAACTTTTAAGAGTTGACAAGGCATGATAATATTAATCGTTCAGTTGGAAACCCCAGGTTAAGCAATTTGAGTAAGTTTCATTTATATTTCATAAGCAACAGTGCATTTTTTTTGGCATATAGAGTTCGTAAATTATATCCAGGATTATAATATTACATTCTTATAAGAATTCATATGATTTTGGAATCAAAGATGCTTCTGATATTTTACACGGTTAATATAGGTCAAAGTCTTTCTTGTACGATAAGAAACTTCTATAAAAAGAAAAAAAAACCTACGTTTTGGAATAAGGATTAAAGCATGACCGAGTGGTAATAATTGCATATAATTCACATCGAGTCCAACACAATCAATGAAGTACCTTAATTGTCTGGGTTTACGTCAAGATTTCTTATATTTTCAACTTGAAACTTCGGGCTTTTTTCCTCAAAGCCTTGCCATCGAATTACTAAACGGTCATTAACATCGCCGACGGCTAAAAGCTCGTTCGAACTAATTTTTATGGATGTTCTAATAACGGTATATTTCGGATATAAAATTGCTTTCGAAATTATGTTGTACTGTTTAAATACGGAATAAGCTGCAAATTATTTATTAATACATCAGATCGGGTCATATTATCAAAAAAAAATTCCCTTTTCAAGCATGTGGTAAGTATGCAAAATTTCACAGATACTTGGAAGAAATTATCTGTAACAATTAATCACGTAATGTCCGACGTAAAATAAATTTTACCAGACTGTTATAGTATGTACGGAATGATCAACAACTATACGTGGTGTGGAGAGTATGAAAAGTCCCGCCGATACAAATTTTTAGTCAACATTGAACAATACTATTTTACTGGCACTAAATTAATATTCAATTTTCCATAAGTTACAATTTAAAAACAAATAATAACAAAACAAAACGAAACAAAATGTATAAAAATTAATTAGAATAACAATGACCCCTTAAAAAACAAACAATCCCCCCTAAAAAAAGAAAAAAAAACAAAACAAAACAAACGAACAAAAAAATCAAACAAAAAAAACCCCAAAAAATTAACAATGAATAAAGAACATTCCACCCCACCACAAACAAACAAAAAAGAACAACAAAAAACAAACAAACGAAGAAACAAAACACAAATAAAAATACCACAAGCAAACGAAAGATACTGCAACTTGCAATATTTTCAGATAAACCTATATGTTAAAGTGAAGTTCCATCT
Source organism: Modiolus philippinarum (assembly GCA_002080025.1). NCBI lineage: Eukaryota > Metazoa > Mollusca > Bivalvia > Mytilida > Modiolidae > Modiolus > Modiolus philippinarum. The sequence continues at coordinate 73,654 of MJUU01028643.1, forward strand.
GAACTCCGATCCCCATTCATCAGTCATTGTGTTGCCTGTACACTCAGTGTGTTGCAACATATTTGGATCACTTTAGTCGTCGTCCGTATTGTCGTGGTCCGTCCCACTTTTTCATAACACTACAAATCACAATCACTTGAAATTTTGTATGTGACTTTATTATAGGGTTCCATAATGGACTAATCAAATTCAGGTCTGTCAGACATCTACTTACTGTTTACCAACTTGATATATTTTTCAACAAATACTGTCAATGGTAACAATTTCCGTTACAATTTTCTCAGCAACTACAATTAACAGCCACTTGAAATTTTGTATGTGATTTTGGTATGGGGTTCAATATTGCGCTTAACGTATTCATATCTGTCGGACACATACCTCCTGTTTACCAACTTAGAAATTAGTGTTTGCGTTAACAGCAGTGCAGGCGACATAAGTCTTCCATGGAAGACTCGCAGTTTATTTTATTGGGAACCTTCGGCTAACAAATATACACAATTTTCAGCGATAACTTGAGTAGCAATTGTTTTGCAACATACATGTACTTCAAGTACTGGACTTGTTATATATCTTTATCATGTTTACTGCCTGCTTCAAAATAACTTTACATGAATTTTCAACAACAAAAAAATTAAAAATGACAAACAAAAAATTTAAGATTGTCTTGCTCCGAGCTATTTTTTTTACATATATACTTCCGTAGTGCGACAGGGTTTTACCATCAGACTAGATTCCTTGAGCTAGCCGGCAGTTTAGCGGCGAGCACTCTTTGACCCATCTTTCTTAATTACGTTTTGTCATATGCTTTTCTTTTCCAAGATAGTGGTCATTGAGTTAGTAGTCTACCTGGATTGGGTTTTATTCGCATGTTTGTAATACTATAGGGAAACGGAATAGAGAAAGGTGAGGTTTGGGTACCCATAAACCGGTTTAACCCTACCACTGGCTTTTGCTAATGCCGGTACCAAGTCCGAATATCCCGAGTTCCTATAGTTATTTATGTTTGTCTCTTGTTTTCATTATTGTTTTACTAGTGCAGTTCGCTTGTAAATTGTGGCATGTGATTGTAGTTCCCGGCCATTGTAGATGTTTACTGTTATCCTGTTTTTTTGTAATTTGCAAAAAGTACAGATTTTCTGATTCTCTTTTGTTTGGAACTGAACAAGGGGTTCCGTGATGATCAAAATGAATCTACGCCTTTTCACATTTCATTTTCTTGCTTTTTAAAATTTTGGTCCATATCTTGTAATCTTTAATGAGACCTTCTTTGTATATTTCAAAGCTCTAAAATTTGGCATTGAATCTGCAATTTGACTGTCTTATTCTTTTCAATTCAGTATTTAAGGTCTTTCACCACAGTGAAAGGCATTATAATTCTTCGGATTATTACTTTTTTTTTTAATTCTTTTCCTTCCGCCGCAACCGCTGTAAAAAAACTACACGACATATCATTTAGACTATTTGTGTGATGAAACGACATCACTGCAGGACTTCAAAACTCAGTCAAGCATTATCGATCTATTTTTAGTAACGGAGTTATCTCCCCGGATGCGGTTTATCTTGTTAGCAGATCTTCTCAGAAACCGTAACCGATATAAAAATTCTGAATGGAGGAAAATGTTCGAATCATCCTCAGGATGATTTATCATGCAAAAAAAAAAAGAAAAAAAAAATTGTGTCGCGACCCCGGTTACGCGTTTTTGACCCCCTAAATATGCAAATTTTTCTAAGTTGTCGGATTTTCACCAAATTTGGTTTCCAGGTAGCTCTCATGGTCCTAATTACAAATCTGGGATCAATTTTTTTTTCGGCCGCCATTCTCAAAATGGCCGCCATTTGAAATTTTGTTATTGCAATATCTCGGAAACGATAGAAAATTTCTGAAAACATTATATTGCAAAATACTCCTCTCATTGAGATCTGCATTTGATTCAATAGAATAAAAACTCTGCGACAAACCGTTTTCGAGTTGTAGCCCTTGACGCGTTTCGGTAAATCAGTTTTTTGCGAATAACTTTTAAACGCTTACAGATAATATAGTAAACATATATGTTTAAAGTGATCAGTGCGAAAAGACCTTCAATTTGAGTATCAGGTTGAAGGTCATCAGTGACCTTTGACCTTGACTTTATTAGCGGATAAACTCAGAAACCATAATAGGTAGCAGAAAAAGTATATCAGCAAAAATGTTCAACATGTCAAGTGCTATATTTGTTTCATTTGGACCGAAAGTCTCCGATGACTCCCTAAAGAGTTATTGCCCTTGACGCGTTTCGGAAAATGTTTTTTTTTTTACATATAACTTTTAAACCGTTACAGATAGTATAGTCAAGTAACATATCAAATTAATCAGTAAGAAGAGGCCTTCAATTTGAGCACAAAGTCAAAGGTCGTCAAGGTCAGCCAATTTTTAGGTTTTTTCCTTAGCAACCACAGAGAAAAACACAACCAATGTTCAGAACTTTTGATTACATCAGATGTTTTACCAAAATAGACAACAAATCAAACTCAAACATGAAATGGTGAAAGACCTTGCAATTGTTCTCTGAACAATTGACCATTTAATTTTACCTTTTATTTCATTTTTTAACATTTCACATTCTTTCTGAATCGAAATTAACCTTTTTCTCTATCTGCAATGTATTTTTTGGAGAATCTACTTCTACTTAGTTCCCCTGCTTCTTTTGTTCTACCGCCGTGCGCAGTCCCGGCTTCTGAATAGGCCCGCAGCATTCTCTGAGCTTGGAGTATGAGTCTTCCTAACAGAGGACCCCGAGGGAACCCCGGGATATAGAAATATGACCTAGTATCTCCGGCTTGTGGGGTGTGACCCTCCTAAACGGGGGCTGACCCCGAGGGTCCCGGGATATAGAAATAGGACCCATTCCGTGGTTGTGCGGGATTGATAAATACACAACCCATCTTTCGGATGGGATGTAAACTCAGGTCCACGTGTTGGAAGAAAAGCCACGCTTCCTGCACGTTGAAGAACCCTTGTAGCAAGCTTTTTTTTGAGAAGTCCGTAGGTGATCGGCTACAAGGCTAAATTCTCCGCCCTTTTCGATTTCACCTTCCTTTTCAAGTGGCAGTCGGAATTTCCCGTCCCATGACCCTTTCCATACCCAAAAGTGATTATTTATTAACAAACTTGTTCTCGTCTTGATATAGCTGAAATATTGCTGAGTAGTTAAACAATATCCAATCAATCTTTTGTTCTATGATTTACACTTTTGTTTGATTATCATTACATTCTGTTCAAAGCTTTGAAGGGAAATTTCGAAAAAACAAAACAAACTCAAATCGGATAATTATGATTTTCCTTTTGTATAAACAAACAGGTATACATCTATATTAATGTTTTATTCTGAAGGATAAGTGAATGAGATTGATATTCATTATGACTGACAAGACAGCAATTAATATGGGTGGCAACCCTGTTGATTACCCGAATTAACATACATGTGATTACCTATGACCATAACAGGTAGTATTTGTGTTGTTTATATTTGATTAGTTTCGTTTTGATCCGCCTACATTATATCTGACCTAAACAGTACGATAATTGTATGCAGGAGGAATATCTTCCTCCGCCTATATCCCTTGGATGAATGCAGACACATACAATGTACGAATTCTTAACAAAAGTAATATGGTCATGTTTAACCAATCACATGACGTTACCAGCCAAGTTCTTGAAAACAAAAAGTCAGATTTAATTCTAATTACAAAATTTTTGACACTCATACTCTCTTTAGTATTATACGCAGATATATTGTCGGTTTTGCGTAAATAAATTTACTGATGTTAATAAAATTCAAGAATTTGCAGATTAAGGTACGTGGATTCCAGTGATGATGCATCACTCAAGAAATAGGCATATTTCAAATCAAATAAAATTTAGGTGTTTTAAAATATTCATATCTTTTGGTACCTTTATAAACCATTTTAACAATTGAAGTGGATTTTTTTTCTCTCTCCTACGAATGCGCGAATATTAATCACTAGCAAAGATAAACTAAGAAAACCGGTACATGCATAGAAATCAAAACCCTTTTTTCAAATATTTTCACTGGCGAATTAAGACTTTCTGTTAAAGGTAGAGGCGACCAATACATTTAAGAAAGGGGGACCTAGTACCGAATTTTCCTAAAACCCCTAATAAAATGAAAAAGAAATATAAATTTAGGTATTTTAAAATTTCAAGCTGTGAACTGCACGTTAACTTTGTAAACATATGTAACATGTACTTGTTTGCGCACAAAACCCGTAATTTTCGAACGCTTTTCGCACATGCCTTTCTCTTTATGTCAAATATTAATCCCCGACGCAAATATACTATTAAAGATCATCAAAAAGCTAAAACCCATATTCCCATATATAATTTCAGTAATGCCCGATGCAAATATTTTATCAAAAGTCATCAAAAATCTAAAACCCATATTCCCATATATAATATTAGTAATGCGAAGTCTAAGTATTTTAAAATATGGCCCACCAGACGAATAATCGATGTTAATTCAGGATTGTGAATATCATCTCCAATTGTTTTTTAATGGGAACGATAAAACCTTATTTGAACATTAATTTATAAAAAGACTAAAATTGCCAATTTCGCAGATAATCTTATGATTTACTATTTTACCATTCAATCTTTATTGTCAACTTTTTAATCGATCTCTGGTAAAGTCTTGTATCTTTACAAGGACGTATTTATAAAACATTGAACGTCTTTGTTCTCATTGACACAATTCTGGAATATTAAATTTCCAAATTTCCAAATTATAGATTTTATGAAGTATCAAAAAAGTGGGAATTAACATTATAAGGATATCCAATGTCATTTTGTGTCAGATTACTTGAACTCGTCACACATAAGCATTGCGAAGTTTCATCAAAATGTTAAAAACATTACGAAAATCAACCTCTTTAATTGCGTTATAAATACAAATATTGTTAAATACAGGAGTCAACTAGCAGTTTGTGTACTGCCGGATT